>BPLR01008449.1:0-121754 GCA_021605095.1 Caerostris extrusa | reverse complement strand
AATTATTCACAATCATTCATTCTGAAAATGGAAAGAAAAGGTTTATTTGCATAAAAAATAATAGATTTTAATTAAATATCCTTTTTATTCAGTTGATACAGTTGCAAAACTATTCGATGCATTAATTTAATATTTATTTCCATATTCTGCCTCTAGAACAAAACGAATTACATTATACTTATCATTGATTATGTAAAAATTCAAAATTGTGAATAATTGAAGAAAACTATATATGATTTAAGATGTGGATAAAAAAAATGAAATTAATGAGTTTATCTGAAATTGGTGTTTACATATTTTATAACCTAAATAATTAAAATGTTTGGAGAATTTTTTATTTAAGAAAAAAATGTATAATCCTTTTATTTGTTGTTTCTTAACAAGACCACAAAATTTCTGGAAACCAAATAAAGTATTTTTATAATTTTGTTCTGAAGAACTTGATAATTTAAAAGAGATTTTGTGTTTATTTTTCTTTTCACATAAGATTGTTATTAAATTCTATATTTTTCATCACTTAAAATAGTTCAACTGAAAACAAGTTTAAAAATATATTTTCACTCTGCTAAATGAAATGAAGATATATTTTTTTTTCTTTTTTGACTCAGTGCACGTGTTTTTCATTAAAGTCGTTAATCGTCTGCATTTCTAAATAAATATTCTTTCAAAACCCATACGACAAAAATATTTTAAAGGTAGCTTCTTCGCTAAGTTGCTTAAAAATTAATGGGCGATACATTTTTACTTTTTCTATTGTATTTTGGTTAAAAGAAAGCACACGTCGCAGGCTAAAAAACAAACTATTTTTTATGTTAAAATGTAACTCCCATACCATAATTCAAAGATTAGGAACTTGAACTGTTTATTTGAATGATTATTAGTACTAAATTTATTTGAAAAACAATTACATAAAATACAAGTTCCTTTAATACAACTGCAGTTAAAGAATTTATGTGTAGAGGGAGTACTGGAATTTCAGTAAGTTAAAAATTTTGCTGTTCGTCACCTTACTACTGTTTGCATCCAACCCCATGTATGCTTCTTTGAAACATTTTCAGTAAATTTTAAGTGATGAGAATTTTGTTTCTTCCTGTTTTTTCTGAAGTGGTTGGATTTCAGGTTCCTTCAGAACTCTATGTGAATTGTGCAGAGGGCATACTTTACAGAAGGGCCAAATAAGATGCAAAATTTAAGCAGGAATTTATATTTTGAATACCAAAGAAACAAAAATTCATATATATATATAATATTAATAATAATATCATATATATATATATAATAACATACTACATATATATATATATATATATATATATATATATATATATAAATATATATATATATATATATAAAATAATATACATATATGTATTATTCAACTGTTTAAATTTGCATCTTTTTTCTATTTTTATATTAGTTTTCAACTAGTATTTTAGGAGTTATCTATATTAATTGGGAGAAAGGAAAACTTTTTACAGATTCCTTCACTTATATCCTTGTTATTTTAAATGATTGATTAGTTGATTGTTTATTTAATTATTTTTAAAAAATGTGACGCTTTATTGACTTTATTTTGCCCAAGATCCTTATAAAAAATTATTTGATGAATTGTTTTCTACTCTTCATTGATGGGTTATTACGCTATTAATTATTCTTTTATTCTGGTACTTCAATAACTGATTTTAATTTTTTTTTAATAATTTTTAATATTATATAGCTAACTTAATGCTTAATGTAAGAATCTTTAGTTTCTGCCAAAACTGCTTTCCTGTTATAGTTGTCCGTAAACTACCATTATTTAAAATAACGCTAATGGCCAGTTGTTATTATATTGCACAGATAAACAGGAAATTATTCAGTACTAACTGAATCTTATATTTATTAAAATTATATTTACCATTACCTCATACATTTCCTAACCCTTCCTTTTTAACGCAAGCTCAGCACTGTTTTACATTATTTAAAACTATAAGTAACAGTTTGTTATGATGAATTCAATTCAAATTCAAATTTTTCTAAATTTTAATCATAAGAAATATTATTATTTCATTCTGAACTTGAAAAAGGTTTATTTACTGACATAACAAATTTTAATTAAATGTGTCTTTTTTTATTCAGATTATACAATTTCTATATTCCGAAGTTTAATTAAATCTTTCATTCCATATTTTTCTAGGACAAAAGCAGTTCACATTTCATGCCCACTTATCATTGGAGTTTTGTGAAATGCTATTGAATCCCTACCCAGTGGCTGTACGATTTAATATATAATAAAAATAATTAAACTTTTGAAAGTTGTTTAATACATAATTTACAGTTCATAGTTTACTAAATGATAAAGTGTTTGCTGGCGAAAATATCATTTAAGAAAAAATATATTCAGCCTCTTTTATTTGTTCATAGACTTAAAAAAGAAACAACAAGACCACAAAATTTTCTGAGAAGCGAATAAAGTGTTTTATAATTTTTTGTTGTTTCTGTATTTATTAATTTGAAAGAGATTTTGTGTTTATTTTCTTTTTCGCAAGGATTATTAAATTCAATATCTTTTCCATCGCTTAAAAAATAGTTCAACCTGAAAACAAGTTCGAAGAAGAAGCATAAAAAAAAAATGTTTTCCTAAATTTCGTCTGCTAAATAAATAAATAACTTTTTTTCTTTAGTCAGTTTGTTTCAATAAAGTCGTTAATCGTCTCCCATTTCTAAATAAAATATTCTTTCAAAACCCACGATAAAGCTATCACTTTTTAAGGTGACTACTGCGCTATGGTTGGCAAATTATTCCCTGTCCCAGCCCCTACATTTCCTAATGTGTTTCAGTTCAAAGCATTTCACTAAAAGGCTAAAACAAACTATTTTTTTTATTTTAAAAGTAAATATATAAAACATTCTAAAAATTAAAGGGACGCTTTTATTTATTTGTGTTTATTTATGTGTACTTCAGAATTTGTTGATGAAAATTGCATAAAGAATTCTTAATGCAACTGCTGTTAAAAGAATTTCATTTATGCATAGGAATTGAATATGGGGAATTTCAATGACTTAAAAAGTAAATAAGTATAAGTGTAAGTTAAAGTATTTAGTACTGCATTGCTGGTGTTTTCATGTATGTTTCTTACTTATTTGCAATTTTTAAGTACAATTTTTCATTCAATTCAAATTAATTTCGATTTCAGATTTTTATTCAGAACTATATGCTAATGTTTAATTTTTGGTGATATTTTTGTTTTTGAAGGTAAAGTAGTAAATATGGAAATTTTGTTTTGAATACCAAAGGAACACAAGAATATATCGAGCTATCTATCTATCTAATGTATCTTAGCTATCTATCTATCTAATGTATCTTATCTATCTATCTATCTGTCTATATATATATTTATATAACTATATTATTTTATTATGAAAATAGAAGAAATGTAGAGAATACTGGAAAATATTGAGAAATATTTTTTTAAAATTCAACATAAATTTAAAATTTAATATGTGTTAAAAAAATCTAAATAAACATGTATAACTCGGTGTTAAAAATAACCAATTGTTTGATTTTTTTCTGTGATTTGTTGAACTATATTCAAAATAATTTTATATAATAAATTAATGTAATAAATTTGAATCTAGATATCAGATTACTGAAAGGTTTAGTAAAATATAAACTAATAATAATGTTAGTAATAAAACATATTTTATTTTTTTAGGAATAAGTTTTGATAGTAAAAGATGAAAAATATTAAACTCTAGTTTTGTTCAATAAAAAAAAAAATTTCATTAATTGGGCAATAATTTACAATTTTAGAAGAATGAAATATCTGCAGATATCATATTTATATATTCTTTACGATATATAAATATTAAATTCTTCAGAATATTTATATATTCTTCAGAATATTCCTTAGAATATCTATATATTATTTTCCATCGCTTAAAAAATACTTCAACTGAAAATAAAAAACAAAAAAAATTATTTTCAAAATTTCGTCTGCTACATAAATAAATTATTTTTCTTTAGTCAAGTTGTTTTATTAAAGTCGTTAATCGTCTGCATTTCTAAAATAAAATATTCTTTCAAAACCCATACGACAAAAATATTTTAAGGCAGTTTCTTCGCTAAGTTGCTTAAAAATTAATGCCCGATGCATTTTTTTCTACTTTTTCCTAATGTGTTTTGAAAGTTCAAAGCATTTCACTAAAGCTAAAACAAACTATTTTTTACATTAAAAGTAAATACATAAAACATTCTAAAAATTAAAGGGACGCTTTTATTTATTTGTATAATTATTAGTACTTCAGAATTTGTTCATGAAAATTGCATAAATAAAAATTTCTTAATGCAACTACAGTTAAAATTTTATTTATGTATAGAAGTGAATATGCAGAATTTCAATGTTAAAAGTAATATTATATCAACTTACTACAATTGCTAGTATTTTTATGTATTTTTCTTACTTATTTGCAATTTTTAACCACAATTTTCCTATATTATATATATATATGTATTGCTAAATATTTCTTTTAAAAGTCAAGATAAATTAAATTTAAACTTAATATGTATTAAAACACTTAAAATTAACATATAACTTGGTTTGAAAATAACAATTGTCTGATTTTTTTCTCTGATTTGTTGAATTATTTTCAAGAAAATTTTGTAATAAAATAATCTAATAAATTTGAATCGATATTCGGATTACTGAAATTGTTAAATAAAATACAATAATGATAAATATATTTTAATTTAACAATTAGTTTTGCTAGTAAAATGTGAAATATTAAAATCAGTGTTTATTTAAAAAATCATTTCGTTAATGTTTCGTTTAATTAATGTTAATCATTTCGTTAATCATTCGTTTCGTTAAATAAATTTAGTTTTCGGGACGCATTATAGTTCTTCAAAATAATTCATTATTTTTGAAGAACAGAAAAAAATGTATGAAGGAATAGCAGTTGCATTTTAGTAGATTTTTAACCATATGTTATTTTATTTTTTTGAATAAAATGCAGAAATAAATGAAATAAAATGTTATTGTGTAAAAATATAAATTTTAAAATACAATCTTTATGTTAGCTTTTACTTGATTATGGATCAAAACTAGTGAAATATAATGAAATAAATAATATGAAAAAAGTTCAGATATACCACATAACAAAATTTACGATTATCAATTTTCAAATTAAAACAATACTTGAACCTTATAAATAAATAGTTATAGGATATCCTCTTAAATAAAGAAAATATTATGTCTCGAATTTTCATTTAAATGAAACACATAAAAGAAAAGTTTTTCGAAATATTTCATTAAAAAATTGGCTTGCAAATTTCTATATAATAATGATGATATCATTATTCATCAAATTAAATAAATCTATTGTGTCCTGATTTATTTTAAAATAAATGGTGTAGAAATAAATTCTAGAACTACAATGCGTCACGAAAAATTATATAACATTTGTATATTTAAATTTAATCACTAGTTAAAGAAGGATAATGCATCTAAAAGTGGGAATTGTTTCTCTATTATTATTTATAAAGGAACAATTTGCACGAAATAAATTGAATGTGAAAACATATTTATTGCAAACATTCCTTCCTACTAATTATGAATGAATTATATTCATTTTTTATTTGTTTTAGAATATATATCGTGTGATAAAATTTTTAGTACTGTAATATTTTAACGAAAATTTAACAGCAATTACATAGCTACAAATAACCGCAAGATAGGAAATCATAATATCCATTATATCAAAATTCCTTAGACTAATTATCATCTTATTCATCTTATAAAAATATTTTTTTTTATTTATTGATGTTGTAAAAATAAATTCTAGTACCGTAATATTTGAATAACCAGGCATAAATCGATTATGAAATAAAGTAAATCATTATTTTTTTTTTTTATGTATACAATACATAAGCATAAAAAGAATTTGTATTAAATTGTCGTCACAGAAAATTTTAAATACGATATTTATCTAACTGCAGAATATTATTTTTATTTCTAGAAGTTTTCAATAAAAATGTTTTGCAATATATGCTTTGCTTATGTGTTTAGAAAATTAAAAAGGGTAAAACTCTTCAATATGAGCTATATTCGAGAAATTATTTGAACGTTTATTCAATATTTGTACAGAAATATCTCCAAAATAACTTTTTATCTTATAAAAGAGATTTAGTTTCATGCCATTTTTATTTTAAAGATATTAACAAGAATCCAATTTTGGAATTGCACTATAATATTATATATTTAAGCAAATTAATTATATTTAAGAAATATTTAAGCAAACATTAATTATATTTAATCAAATTTGTCATTGCTTTCATAAGAACTGCCTGTGGCCATATGTTATCCTTAACATCAATCGTTAATGATAACATGTGAAGTCATGCTATCATTAACGATCATCACATAACCCATGTTATCATTAACTATTGATGTTAATGATATCATGAGGAGTGGTCAAATAGACTTGAATTTGACTCTCAATATAACTTTCATTGCAATAACTATTTTTTAAAATGAGTAATATCACCTTTGTTATCACACATATAACATGCAAATAAAGACGGTTATTACTAATAATTCTTTTATAAACGACATTTTTTTTTCTTTCTGATAAATTAACTTAATAATGTATTGATTTCGGGCTTCCTAATTAAATTACCAGCATTTAAACATAATTTTAAGGATTAAATCGTATGTTATAGAAACAAAAAATAAAAAGAGAATCATGGGCATGTACGCGTATTTGAGCCTATAAAATACTCTTATATATTATTCAACTGTGGCACTAGTTAGTATGGAAAAAGTCGATGGTTAAAATGCCACTGATTATATGCGTTAATTAATATAATACTAACTGCTTAGAAAAATGAAAAGATTTAGTGATGACTTTCAGAAAGTGTTTCATATAAAGAGTCAAATTATCTGGTAGAATATTATTTTAACTATTAATGAATAAATTAAGTACAAGAGTATCATTCACATAAACAAACTGTTGCCAAAAAGTCAATAACAATAAATTTTCATTTGTTAAGATATCTCAATACAACACCAATTATATATCTTGTTAGTGGCAATTCATGATCAACATACAAGATATTTTTACCGAAGATTTTAATATTTTAAATAAATTCTATGACGTTGTGTTAGACTTAACTTCAAGAATCGGACTATTTGGTAAGAATTTTGGTTTTTTAAAAGGAAGATAGAGAAATGTGTTAGAATGCATTATAATTCATCATCAGCAATTTTAGATTTCACTTTTCAGAAGCTGCGATTCCTAGGAGTATGCCCCTAAGAGTCCTCTTTCTAGGAATCCTGTGAAAATGTGACAAAGTAATAAAATCAGATTAATTGGTATATACATTTAGGACTTTCTACATTAGTCACAAATTAGCAAAACATTTATCTTTGAAAGTTCTCCAGGAAGGCATTGCCCTTCTTTTCATCTAACATACTCAGTCCGAGTATTACACTTTTTTGAAACTGAATTTTCTTTTTTTTCCCCATTTAATTGTAAAAATATGTATATGTGTAGATTGAGGCAGATTGTCTCGTGTAAACAATCAAACAGCTTGGATTTTCCCAGTGAGACACAAGAGTAGGAATTTACCCCTGGAAGTTCTTCCTCAAGACATTATCCCTCTTTTAAATTCATATAGACTTCATTCTCTGACATATTAAAAGCTACATTTTCTTTTTTTTTTTTTCAGACAGACTAAAAATAATCAGACAACCTTTTCAAATAATCAGACAGCCTACTTGTTAAAATGTGTACCTGTGAAGATGGAAGCAGATTATCTCGTATAAACAATCAAACAGCCTTGTTTTTTTTTTCCAGTGAGACACACCAGAGTAGAAAGTTACTCCTGGAAGTTCTCCCCTCATGACATCATCAACTCCTTTACGTTTACATAGACATCATTTTCTGCCATTTTGAAGCTCCAATTTCTACCTCTTCATTATTAAACCTGTGAAAACGTGTATCCGTTGACATTGTGAAGATATCTAGTGTCTTGCACAAAAACCAGACTCTAAAATGTACACATTCATTTTTCCAAAATTAATAGCAGTACAAATACCTTTAAAAGTCAATTAGAATTCATAACCCAAGAGTTTTTGTTAATAAAGTTTCTTCTTTTTGCAGCACGATTCTTGCACCTTTTAAAATTGTATTTTCCTCCCTCCATTGTTAACTTGTGAAAACGAGTATCTGTGGAGTTTGTAACAGAGTATCTTGTATCGAAAACTTGATATATGTGTAGACAAACCTGATATATATATTGCACATCCTGATAAATGTGAAGACAAGCCTGGATATATAGGGACAGTCTGATATACATATGACAGCCTGATTTATTTGTAGACATGCCTGATATACATTGGACAGCCTGATATGTGTTGACAGCTTGATATATATTGGACAGTCTTATAAATGTGTAGACAAGAATGATATATGTAGGGATAGCCTGATATATGTGTAGATAAACTTTATATACGTAGGACAGCCTAATATATGTGTAAACAGAACTCATATATGTAGGATAGCCTGATATATGTGTAGGCAAGCCTGATATATATTGGACAGATTGATATATGTGTATACAAACCTGATATATTTAGAAGAACCTTATATATATATCTATTTCAGATTTTTTTGAATAAGACCCACGAATAGCCCAGTTTCCTTTTAAAAGATTTACTGGAAGACATTGATCCTTTCATCCTTTTTGAAAAAAAACCAGGTTTCATTCTCTTGAACCAGGTCCCTAGATTTCTTCCTCTTCAACCTTAACCTGTGAATTCATATGCATTAGACATTGTTGTAAATCATTCAAAAATGTGCCACAACAAAATGCATCATGACAAACATGTATGAATTAATATTATTCATTGAATAAAAACATTACATGTGATTAAATTGCTCTTGAATCTTTTTGATGAAAAATAACCTGTACATAAATCACTACTGTTCGGTATCAATTTGAAAATAAATCCCTTGATTAGTTTCAGCGAGAGCGAGGCACTGTCAGTGCCGGGCAATATAAATCATCCGGTTGGCATCAGGGCGGTGGCCAAGCAATTTATTTAAGATTTTGTGATTAAAAGTGACTTAGCGAAACATCCGATCATTACCAGAGGACTAAAACCAAAATTTAAGGACACTATCAATCAGCCATTACTTTTTCCATCACTCACACTGATAATTACATGCAGCATCTCACCATTAAAGTATTAGGCAAAAGTATTAATACTGCGGATGTCGACACTTATCGCGTCCTTTGATGCTGTAGTACCTGATCAATAATGCTGAAAGTATGACATGGAGTTCAAGGGTTCTTGAAGAATTGTTGAAAAATGTTGTCTATTTACTGCCATGTACTGTCTAGTAATTGTTAGCATAATTATAAAAATTATCTGTGTATTTTTCACTAGGAAAATTATACTGGTACACGTTTTATAATTTTTCATGAGAATTATTTATTAATATCAGAAACTTTGTTAATTCAGTAAATATTATATGTATTTGATATAAAATAAATGTGATAGTTGTGTTTATGATAGTTGTGTTTTGATATACAATGATAAATGTGTAAACTAAATGTTTCTCAGCGGTAGTGCAGGCTGTGCTTTGATTACATTCGGGTGAGAATCTCGAGGACAACTGACCGTTTCTCCCGAACGCCAGAGGGAGCTCTCTTGCCAGTGTGTATGAGGAAGCAGGGTTGCACTTCTATGAATCATACAATAAAAATCGGCGAAAATTAAATTGGATTTCAGAATAAAAAAAATAACTTGAGTGTAGGGAGGAAGTGTAGTAGGAAGAATGGCTTCAGTTGTACATTTTATTAAAAGGGTATTTATCTTTAAGAACTAAATTCCAAATCATATTCAAATTGTGATTTGCTTATAAAATGATATCGTTTTACAGATTTATTATTCTAATTTTGGATTTTTACAAATTTTTAAGCTCAAAATATCTGTCAATTGTAGCAGATGTATTATCAGACGCGTTAAACCGATTAACAAAAGAAATTACAACAGACTCTAATTTTGTGAAATCTGTAATTCAGAAAAAGATTCTTCTGAAAGATTCTCCATAATTTTTATATATGATGTAGCAATAAATGTTTTGTTAACCAAATTTTTAATAATACATTTCACACTTGGAAAATACATTAACGATTTTTTTTATCAAATGTGATGTCAGTAACGTTAATGTAGTTATGAAAATGCATTTACTTCATTAATACTGTTTTTTTGTTGCAACTTTATATTTAATTCATTTGAGTTGGTCGAAAGGGGGTTAAAATCGCAAATCTTTCAATTAATTACTGTTTTTTTTTACTCTCTCGTAATATTCACTCATTGATGAAAGAAATTTTTTATCAAGAGAAAGATCTCTTCAAGAAGGTTATTTTTTTCTTCCAAAAGTATCTTGAATAATTTTTGTTTCATTTTTCGTGGTCTTAATAATTAGACTTAATAATTTTTATGTCATTAAATCATTAAAGCCAATATTTTCAAACTTAATGATTCTTGATGAATGAGATAATGACACGATAGAAATTTAGAAAATGAAGAATGACCTTGCTTGTGTATGGCCTTGAATGCTATTTGCTGACAATGCGCATGCGCGTTGCATTGTCTTAACCATGAGCGATATAGTTAGTGGGCTCAGTATGTGTGTATTATTATGAGGATACATAAAAAAATATCACCGATATCGTCTTGTTACCAACCATGTTTTAATGAATAAATTTAACAAAAAATTTGCTGATATTATTTTTAGAAAATAACACATGGGACATCGAATTAAAACTTATTTTATAATTTATTTATTATTTTTTTTGCAAGTACATACTAGTCGAAAATGTACCTTCTTCTTCTTAATTAGCGTAACAGCCCATAGTAGGACAATGTCGTATCACTTTTTGCAGATTTCGAGACAGGAGAAATTTTCTTTTTACTAGATAGGGCTGTCAGCCTTACACCCAATGCTCTACAGTCATATTAATCCGGGATCTATGGTTCAAAGTAGATTCCGAACCACTGCAAACATCCACTGCACCACCGGTTCTCGAACACGAAACCTGCGACATCGAGAGCCAGAGGAAAATGTACCTTTATCTACTCAAATTGTATGTATCTACAAACCTCGACATACCACTTTCGAGATGTATTTTCTATTTTATTTATATACAAGAAATCTTTATATTAAGCAATTTATTAATGTTTAAATAAATATATTTAGTATTGAGTCTTATATTTAATTGCTTATTTGTTAATTAAAATTTAGCAATTAAAATTAATAAATAAAACCCCTTATTGATTTTTGATGAAAACAATATTTATTCATAGCTATGATGTAATTTTTAAATCTCTTACAAAATAAAATAGAAAAATAGTTTTAAAAAAATAATAAAATAAAAAAAAAAAAAAAATTATAACTAAGCAATAAAATAAAAAAATGTGCTTTAGTCATTATTTGTATTTTTTTTATTTGTCTGTTTAAATTATTTTTAAGCCATTTGATAATACGAAATTTTTATTACTGTATTTTTTTGATGGAAATGAAATTAATATTTACAAAAAAATTTTTCTACAATATAATCGAACGATATTACGTCATAAATAAAAAAAAAATCAATATCTGTCCAATTTTAAATATTTTTCCGAAATCACTAGTATTTACAAAAATTTTTCAACAATATAATCAAACGATATTACATCATAAAAACCCCCAAAAGTCAGTATCTTTTCAATTTTAAATATTTTTCCCAAAACACTAACATTTTTCTCAAATATCCTACTTTTTTAGATAGCAATTTTTCTTAATCTTTGTTTACAAAAATAAAAAAAGAAGTTAAATGTAAAGTTTTACAGTTGTAAAAGCAGTATTTTCTAAGCCTGTGAAGCAATTTTTAAGCAGAATTTATCCAGGTTTTGCCGAGTCGTCCCCAAGGCGTTTTTAACATTTTTATGAGAATTTTGAGTAGTGCTCTACTGATATATTTTAAGCTCCTTAACACTAACATTTTGCAATACAACTCCTGTGGGTGCAATAATGATACATTTCTACCAAAATATCCAGAATCTTTCGTAGATAAGTATATATAACTCAAATATCATAGTTATTACAAAGTATATATTTACTTTTAAATATTTGAATTTATAGTGGCGTAATAAAAAAATTACGAAGATTCATACATGTCTTGTAACTTAGTAATGGCAATTTTGACTTTAAAATTATTTTTTAAAATTTCGCTAGAGGAATTAGTAATAAAAATGATTTTGAAATTTTATTCATAAATGATGTGAGAATTATATAAAAATTTTATGGGGACTTAAACACAAATATTCATAAGTTGAACATCATGTACACATTTCACATAATACGAACATCATTTGGCAATTAAATGTTAGAAAATTATTAAATTAAGTAATTATTCAGTATTAAAATAAAGTAAATATTCATTCATTAATTAAAAATTAAGTAATTATTCAGCATTAAATTAAATATTCATGCATTTATAAATATTGCACACTAAGATATAAACTACTATTTTTGCTTCCTTTAATATTAAAATATTAGAATAAAATAATAAATTAAACTATAATTAAAATTAATTGTAAAAATAATAATAAAATAAATTGTAAATAAAAAATAAAATAAATAATTGTAAAAAATAAAAATAAATAATTGCAAAATAACAAAATTTAAAATAGTAAATAAATAATAAAACAAATTGTAATTTATACATAAAAAATTAATTAATTTTAAGAAATTAATGACACTAGTTAAAAATTATTATCAAATTATTCTAAAAAAATGACACTAATAATAACATAATAATATTATTAATAAATTGTTAGAGAGAAAAAATGAACTTTTAATTATTATATAACTAAAATTAAATCCCATAAGGATGTTAGGTGTATTTTAACTTTTAAAATATTTCGAACAATTCATAATTACATTTGAGTAATGTAAATTGTAAATAAATAATAAAATAAATAATTTGAAATAAACAAAAATTGTAATTTAATATTAATTATAAATTAATTATTAGCTAATCAAAATATAAATTGTTAAATTATTATTAAGTAATTAATTATTAAATATTAACTAATCGTAAATTAATTATTAGTTAATTTTATTAATGTAAACTAATATTAGTAACTTCAAATAATAGCAATAATAACTTAACCGTTATAATAATTTTATAATAACTGAATTTGAATAATGTAAATGGTAAATAAATAATTGTAATTAAATAATGAAATAAATTGTAATTTATTATTTAAATTAATTATAAATCATTAATTAGTTGTAAATTATTTTGTTGTTAATGTTTTTATGAGTGTAAATAAATAATAATATAAATTGTACTTTGTTTTAATTTATACAGAAATAACTAATTAATTTTAAAAAATTAGTTACTATAGTTGAAAACTATTATCAAAAATAACATTAATAATAATATAATAATATTATTGCTAAATAGTTTGAGTGAAAAAATAAAATTTTAACCATTAAATAACTAAAATTAAATCGCTTACATCATGGATAAAAATAAAAATAATCTAGTAATCTTTTCAAATATTCCAAACATTTCATAATAACTGAATTTGGATAATGTATGAAGATTAATTTATTTGTTTCTATTTTATTAAATAAATAAAAATTCAAATTTTGCTTAAAAATAAGACATAAAGCAGGGGAAAGATTCAATCCTTTTCTAAGCTAGGCTAAGCTTTTCAAAATCTGAAACAAAAAAAAAATATCTGTTAAAAATATTCACCATTGAAGTTCTGGATAAGAGAACTCAATTGTTGCAGCTATGCCATATTAATCCCTGAGCTTTTCAAATATCTGTATCCCAGCAAGTGAGAAATTCTTTTTACCCACAAACACTGGTGAAATGCTGTTACAGAAAGGATTTAAGCCATGTATACATTTGTCTGAAATTTTTCCATCAAAGGAGTTTATGTTAGAAAATGTACATAAACTTTTTAGAAATTTATTTTAATTAGTTCACCTTATTCCAATAGCATTAATTCGGATATTATGGATTATTGGTTTATGTTTGAACTTATATCAAAGTGTTTCTGTTGTGACTCATCATCAGTATCTGGTAGCGTGGAACGGGCACACCATGAGTAGTAAACTCATGGATGGAGGGAAAAGAGTCAGTTACTTTTGTGATGGAGCAACTGTAGGTAGAAGTCTGATTTACCCCGAGATGCTGAAGAGGAGGACAGTGCCTTCCTAGTGGACTTTTAGGGTGAAGCATTTGCGTATCGTTTAGGGAAAACCCAAAAACTCACACCAGGTAGTCTACGAGGCAAGATAGTGCCCATCACAAACGTCATCATTCCGCGTTTTTACAACTCAGCTGTTGCTGTGACTAATCCTCAGTGTCCTGTAGCGTGGGACGGACAGCCCATGGACCCATGGTTGGAGGGAAAGGGGTAGCTTTTTTTTTTGATGGAGCACCCGTAGGCAGAATCTGACATGGCTCCAAGTCGTTGAAGAATGAGGGCAGTGATTTCCGGGAAGACTATTAGGGGGAACTACCTCGTATCGTATTTGCCAATCGTATGGTAGAAAACCGGGAAAAATTCCCACCATGTAGCCGGACTAACGAAGCAAAATGTTGAGCATCATGAAAATAGAAATAGTTTTAAAACATTGAAGAAGGAGGGCAGTGCTTCCGGGAAGACAACAATGCCACCAGCGGAATGAATCTAGAAAATAGCCGTAATGCTCACCTAGTAGCCGGACTCGAAGCAAAATGTTGAGCCATGTAGCCAACATTGAGTTGGGCATATCATAGCGTGAATGAATATAAAAAATAGCTAAGATGTGATTTGCAAGTTTTTTTCTTTTTCTTTTTTGTTTACGAAACAACAACAAAATAAAAACTGCTATTTTCAAGTTGTCACTTGCCTATAGATTATCAGATAAACAGCGTGAAACATGACGAACTACGAAGGGACCACCTACAATTTCAACCACCACCTGATTTGGCATTGTAATTTTGAACTAATATTTCAGAGATGATATGTGGGTCATTCATATCTTTCTACACTTTCCCTTATACCAAAATAACTCTTTGGTCTATAAAACTATAAAACCCTAAAATCTTATATAGCCAAAAGATATGGAAGTTTTCGGCTCATCCTGGCTTGTCGCGATTGCAACCTTCTCCTATTGTTCGAAAACACAACATGCTATATCCCAGACTACTTCAGACACATTCCCTTTCCATAAGAAAAGCATTTAGAAAATTTAGTCTTCAATTTATCTTGAGTTTTATGTAGAAATATGTATAAATAAACTCTTTTTCAATGATTCAAAAAACCTTATGGTGGAATAAGGTTTTCTACCAGATTCTAAAAGAGATGTCGTTTTCTTCTTATGGAGTAGGTTGTCAATTCCTACGCCCAACGCTTTATAGTCATATTAATTCAGGGACCTACGGCTTAAAGTGGATTCCGAACCACCACAGACATCCATAGTATAGTCGGGACTCGAATCTGAAACTTGTGGTGTCGCGCGCTACATCACTAGCCACTTGGCCATCAGACCCCAATGATATTAATACGTAATGAAAATTGAAATAGTTGTTGTGGTCAACACATAAACTACGGTAAATAAAATTTTTGAAAATCTTATAGGATATTTTCGAAAGCTTAATATTTATATGAACTATCACTTTTAATCATAAAACTAATAGTTATTAAATAATAATGTTGATAACAGTTTATATTTCAGTTTTTTTAAAAATAGAACTGGAAAATGAAAATGAAAAGGAACTGAAACTACAAACGAAGAACTTTGAAAAGATAACTGGACTTTCTAGAATTGGAAAATGTAAAACAATTTATTTTTAAATTGAATTGTTCTTATTCATTTAGCTTTTAATCACATATAAATAATATATAGAAACCATATAAGGTTTTTTCCCCACATCAAAATTGTTAAAATTATTAAAAAATCATTTTTTATATATTGATTTTGAAATATTTCAGTAAACTTTCTTTTTATACGCTTCCGTAGTATTATATTATTTATTTTTCACAATGTTGGTAACAGACGTGGAGTAAATCGAAATTATAGTTTTGTAATAATTCCTAGACTGTAATTTGCTGCTAGTTTGCCGATGCCATGCTAAAGGATTTAAAAGATGCATTCATTTACTTTGAAATTCTTATGAATCGATAATATAAAAAACCTTTTTTTGGAAATTTATCATAATGAGATTAACGTTTTCAATCAGCAGTAATTGGGATATTACATTTTGATAAATATCTTCTGTCAGATAACGTAACTAGCAATTGAAATGTTTACGGGATTTGAACCGTGGAAAAATGAAGATTATTTTTATTTTTCAAATTAAATCATCTATGTAAAGAGTTTAGAAAAATTTGAATTTAATTTCCTTTAAATCAATTACCTTTCACGAATTCTACAGTTATACATACCCTATAATTTTTGTTGAAGTTCAATTAAATTATTCAGCTCTTGCACATTTATATCAAAGCATTTTTTTTTTTTTTTTTAGCAGATTCTTACAGGCAAGGTGCTAGCTTTTTCCAATTAGTTTAATTTATTCCATTATCACTAATTGGGATATTAAAAGTGATAAATCTTTTTTGTAATTTGATTGAACTAGCTATCCAATTAAGTGATTTTAATTGTAAAAGGATGCATTTATTTTTCCCCGTCAAAAAATCAATTGGGTTTAGAGATATATGAAATTTAATTTTCTTGACAGTCAAAATATTTTCCGCATATTTGTTTTTAAATTCTCAAAGTGATTTATATTTCTATTTAAATAATTAATTAGTTATATTAATGCCGAAATATTCTTGTAGTTATAAATATTGCACATTAAGATATAAACGAAAGCATGTATTGGTTAATTTAATATTAAAATATTGCAATTAAATACTAAATTAAAATATAAATAAAACACATTATAAATAAATAGTAAAATAAGTAATTGTAAATAAATAATAAAATAAATTGTAATTTTTTATTAATTTATACATAAATAATTAATAAATCTTAGGAAATTTTTGACCCTAGTTGAAAATTATTACCAAAATATTATCAAAAATGACATTAATATGAACATAATAATATTATTATTGAATAGTTAGAGTAAAAAATGAAATTTTAGTTTTTAAATAACTAAAATTAAATAACATATATTAAAACAAACAAACGAACAAAAATAAATATGTGTAACAAAAATAAATATGTGTATTATAATAATTTTAAAATATTCCGAATATTTCATGATAACGGAATTTGAATTATGTAAATTGTAAATAAATAATAAAATAAATAATTGTAAATAAATAATACAATAAATAATTTGTAAAAAAAAATAATGAATATTTAATAAATAATTGTAAATAAATAATAAAACAGATTTCAATTTATTAATTCATTTATACTTAAATTTATTTTAAGAAATTAATGACCATAGTTGAAAATTATTATCAAAATAACAAAAAGGACACAAATATGAACATAATGAAATTATTAGTAAATTGTTATAATGAAAAATAAAATTTTGATTATTAAATAACTAAAATTAAATCGCATATATCTTGGATAAAAATAAAAAAAAAAAAATGTTATGTGTATTGTAATCCTTTCAAAATGTTCCGAACACTTCATATTAACTGAATTTGAAAAATGTTTAAATCTTAATTTATTTGTTTCTATTTTATTAGGTAAATAAAACTTCCAAATTTTGCTTAAAAATAAGACATAAAGGAGGGGAACGATTCAATCCTTTTCTAAACTAAGCTAAGCTTTTCAAAATCTGCAAAAAAAAAAAAATTATCCGTTAAAAATATTCAGCATTGAAGTTCTGGATAAGACAACTCAATTGTTGCAGTTATGCCATATTAATCCCTGAGCTTTTCAAATATCTGTATCCCAGCAAGTGGAAGATTCTTTTATCCACAAACACTGGCGAAATGCTGTTACTTAAAGGATTAAAGCCATGTATACATTTGTCTGGAATTTTTCCATCAAAGGAATTTATGTTAGAAAAATGTACACAACGCTTTTAGAAAATTGTTTTAATTAGTTTCGCCATATTCCATTAGCATTAATTGGGATATTAAAAACTCGTAAAATTTTCTGTAAATTGGCAATGCGAAATAATTTAATTTAGTACGTGATCTGAATAGTAATAGAATGAGTGTGCATTATCTACTTCTGAATTATCTATTCAATACTTTGGGGAGGCTATATTTGGTAGTTTATTATCTTTTAAAATTAAGTTGTTTTATATATGTTTAATTATTAATTCCTTAGCAATATTTATTCACATTAAATGTGCATTAAATAACAAAATTTAGTGTGGTTTATGTTTGAATTTATATCAAATATTGCTGTTGTGACTAATCCTCAGTGTCTGGTAGCATGGGACGGAGACCATTGAGTAGTCTACTCATGTTGTTGTTTGTTGTTTATTATCCCACTTGGCTCTCCAAGCCCATGAGCCCATACGTACTCATGATTGAAGGGGAAGGAAGCAGCTTCTGTTGTGATGGAGCACCCGTAGTCTGACTTTGTCTGACTACGATCCATAAGTCTGAAGTCCAAAGGTCCAATAAGTCCAATCCATAAGTCTGACTTTGGTTCAGTGACACTCTTACAGTCATAAGAGACCGGGACCTACGGCTTAAAGTGGATTCCGAACCACTACAAACATTCATTGCCTCGCCGGGATTCGAACCCGAAACCTGTGGCACCGAGCGCTAGAGCGCTAGACACTCGGCCATTCAGGTCCCAAATTTGTGAATGCCAACGGCACGTGGTGTTCCCAGGTGGTCACCCACCCAAGTACTGACCGCGCCCAATGATGCTTAACTTCGGTGATCTAACGAGACCCGGTAAATTCAGCATGATTTGGCCATTAGTCTACTCATGAATGGAACGAAAGCTGCAGCTTCAGGAGCGATGGAGTAGGTAGAAGTCTGACTTGGCTCCGAGTCGCTGAAAAAGGAAATCAATGGCTTCCGGGAAGACTTTTATGGCGTAGCATTTGCGTATTGTATGGTGGAAAACCCAGAAAACTCGCATCAGGTAGTCTGACAAACGAGGCAAGATGCTGAACATCACAGACGCCATCGAGATTCTGCTTGATTTCGAAACATGAGATGATATTGGAGAAACATGAGATCATGTCGTTTACGGGGTAGGGTTATTATTCGTATGTCCAACAATCATATTAGACCGGGACCTACGGTTTAAAGAATTACTGGTTTAAAGTTTAATGATACCGAATCACAACTAGCATCCATGGCACACTTGACTGTGCCGAGCGCAAGAGCGCTAGCCACTCAGCCATCCGGACCCATTAATAAACTTTAGAAATGGAAACTGTAAAACAATTTTTTAATTGTATTTTTCTTGTTCATTTAGTATTTAATCATAGATAAAAAATATATATAGTTTTATTTCCACAATAAAATTGAAAAAAATATTTAAAAATATATTTTTTTATATTTTGATTTTTAAATATTTCAGTATACTTCCTTTTATATGCTACGATATTATTTATTTTTTACAGCGTTGAATAACAGACGTGGGATATATTTAAATTATAGAGTTTTATAATAATTCTCCCAGTCTCTAATTTTTGGAAAATATCCGTAAAATGCTGTTATTTTCCTGATGCCATGCTAAAAGATTTAAAAGATGCATTCGTTTGCTTATCAATTCTTATGAATCAATAATAGAAAAAAAGCAAAAAAATACATTTTTTTAGGAATTTATCATAAAGAAATTAACGTTGGCAATCAGCAGTAATTGGGGTATTAAAATTTGATAAATATCTTTTGTCAGTTAACGTAACTAGCAATTGAAATGTTTACGTGATTTGAACTGTGAAAAGATAAAAAAATATTTTTATTTTTAAAATAAAATCATCTGTGTAAGGATTTTGGAGAAATTTGAATTTAATTTCCTTTAAATCAATTATCTTTCACAAATTCTACAGCTATACATACCCTAGATTTTTTTTGTTGCAGTTCAATTAAATTATTCAGCTCGTGCACATTTATATCAAAGCATTTTTTTAAATAGATTCTTACAAGAAAAGTGCTAGAATGTTTTTAGTTATTTTAATTTATTCCATTATCACTAATTGGGATATTAAAAGTGATAAATCTTCTTCGTAATTTGATTGAACAAGCTATCCAATTAAGCGATTTTAATTGTGAAGGGATGCATTTATTTTTTCCCGTCAAAAAAAAATCAATTGGGTTTAGAAATATATGAAATTTAATTTTCTTGGCAGTAAAAATATTTTCCGCATATTTAATTTCTAAATTCTCAGTGCTTTATAATTAAATAGTTATATTAATGTAAAAATATTCATGTAGTTATATGTATAGTTGACATTAGTAGTGCTCATTAAGTTATAAACGAACCAAAACATTTATTGGTTCGTTTAATATTAAAATAATACAAGATGTTAAATTAAATATATATTATTTAATTTATAATTAACTTATATACATATAGTCAAATAATTATTAATCATTCAGTAAATAAAATATTAAATATATTTATAATCTTGTTATAAACGTTGCACAATATCGCACAATGAGATATAAAAACGAATCAAAACAATTATTGATTCGTTTAATATTAAAATATTTCAATAAACTAATAAATTAAAGAACTAATTTAAATTATTATTAATGTATGCATAAATATTTAATTAATTAAAATATTAAGTAAAAAATTAAATATGTTTATAATCTTGTTATGAAAGTCGTACAATCAGATATAAACGAACCAAAACATTTATTGGTTCGTTTAATATTAAAAATGGAATAATAAATTAAGAAACTTATTTAATTTGTTATTAATTTATACATAAATAATTAATCGAAGAAGAAAAATTAATTAATTAAAATATGAAGTAAAAATAAATATATATATAATCTTGTTATAGATGTTGCACAATGAGATATAAAATAACCATGGTTTAACCTGTGAGTGATGTATCTACAGCACGGGGTGTATGTAGATTGTGGCTTTTTTCCATTTTCAGAACTACTTATCTGTGTAAAATAAAACATTCTCCAAATTAAATATGAAAAAAAATATTTGTAGATCCTAGTTAACTGATGAGCATTTGAAGTCGCTGTTAATGATTTCCACTAGTAAAGTTGATCCACCACTGTAATGATTGTGGAAAGTGGCGGTTGTGTAAATCTCTTTAATCTTATCTATGACGTTTAATTTCATTATGTGAATTACCAATGTGCGTCACTTATTGTAAATTTTCAGGACAAATCTCCTATCACTAATTACAGTTAAAATGTTCAGTTTTATTATGTCAGTTATTGTTTCTTAATTGATCATTACATAAAAATCTGATTATTATTTTGCATGATTTACTTCCATTGTAAATTTTATAGTGTATTCCGTATACACTGAGGTAGGCCGGATGGATGATGCTTGCGAGTCATAGTTTAGAGTATCATGTTCTACAGTATCAAGATGTTGGGAAGTTAAATTAAATTTTAGTTAAAATGACTGGGAAAAGGGGAAATTGAATCCAGGAGAATAGGTTTCCAATTGGCTGGCATTCTACTCCTTGAGATTTAAGTGTTTGTTCGGAACTTTTCTTTAGATTTAAATTTCATACAAAATACTTCTTTATTTGAAACTAGAGGAACAAAAATAAATCTTTCTATTTTTTATAATATTGTTCCGATTCGTCAATTTTTATTAACTGTGAACTATTAACTTCCAAGAAATACCTTAAATGACAGAAACTTAATTTATTTACTTAACAGGATCATGATCGGGTATCGTCGCAAAGACACACCGAAAGATTTCCTTACCAAACGCAGAGCGAGACAAAAACATTAAGAGTTCTAATCACTCAACTCCCGCATTCCGTAGCGACGGTTGGGAATGCTTATTTACCACTTTAAGACCCATGGACGTGAAAAGCCGGCCCTTATCGGGCATTCCTCGATTTTGCGAAGAATGCCGGCTCCTTATCTCAAATTGCAAGGACCCGGGGTTATTAGGCTTCCAATCCCCAGCCTTTAAGCTGCCGTTGGCCAGACCTTCGACAAATGGAACCAGCTTAAACCGTGGACCCATTTAAGAGATTTGATCTATGCATACGGTCAAGATAATGGGTGGAAATTTCCGTATTTTGCTTAGCAAATAATCGGATTATTGGAAAGAAAGGTTTCTTTGCAGTTTCTGCATGTTTCACGGAGATTTGTTACCAGAAAATTTATTTGGGAATGTATAACACGATAAAATAAACACGATTATGAAACTGATACAAATAAAAAGCAGAAAGTTTTTATTCTATTAGTGAAAGCTTTTCCTTTTTCCTAAGGGGTCTGATTTAGAAGGCTGTATTTGTTGGACTACTCAGCAAATATTTCAAAATTTACATGTACCTATTACATTACAATACCTATTGCATTATTTTAAATTGTAAATTTTTCAGGTGTTTTAATCAGCTCCCTACACAGTTAGCTGCCTGGCTTTTGGTACCACATGTTAAAATCGTATTCACGGATGCTTGATAGCGGTTTGGAATCCACATTAAACTGTATGTCCCAGTTTAATTAATCTAAAGAGTGAAAAAAATGACGTGGAGTGACAAACCAAATGCTTTTTCTGGTCCAGTAATAGGATGTGTTCTATCGTTTAGGAGGACTAAGGTTCGAATCTATTAAAGGTGTTTTATTGCAATTAAATTGCTTTCGGAAGAAAGGGGACTCAATGTCAATTATGGCAATCTTTGTAAAGCATCTCTCATCCATAGTCAAGCTACCTAGTAGGTGATTTCTGGGCTCTCCCTCAATACCACACACAATTGCAAGGCAGTTACCAATAAAAGACTTTTAGAAAAGCTTTTTCACTTTGTTGTCTGACAGTGAGCTGTTTGTGGCATATATAAGTTGAACACGAGACCCACAAATGTTCAACAAGAAAGGTAACGTTTTAGCTAAATGTGATATAATTATAATTACAAATAATAATAATAAATAATATTATATTATACTATATCCCTTTACACGTTCATAACTATTTTTTACTGTTATTAACTTTTTAATGATGATCCTTAAATACATAACAGAAATATAATGTTAAATGTTATCTAATGTTTATCTAAGAAATGTTACGATGTCAATTTTTGTAAGGCATCTCTCATCAATAGTCAGGTTACCTAGTAGGAGTTTTCTGGGGTTTCCCTCATAGTATTTGTGAGAATACTACGCATATTACGCATACCAATAAAAATCTTCAGGGAATCTTTTCGCTTTGTGGCCTGACAGTGGGTTGTTTGGGTCATACATAAGCATAACCCGAGAACTATTCCAATGCTCAACAAAAAAAGTTAACTCTTTAACTAAATGTGATAATAATTATAATTACAAATAATTATAATAAAAATAGCATATTATATTATATTCCTTTATACATTCACATCTTTTCTATCATTAATTTTTTAATTATAATCTTAAAATACATAACAAAAATATAAAGTTAAATTTCATCTACTGTTTAGCTACTAAAGATTAAAAGCTTTTTTAACCATTATAATAATTATTTAACCATACTAAAATGAAGCTTTCATTTTAAAAAAACCATTAAATCCCAGATTCAAATTCAAAATTTAATTAAAATTGAACACACAGTAAATCCATACTTAAAAAAAAAAAATATACAAAAAAAAAAAAAAATAAATTGAGGTATTCCAAGATATTTATGAGCTCCAAAAGTAAATAAGGATACACAAAGGATTGTAACGTCAATTCCGCTTGGTAGCTAATCTGAAAAAAAAAAAACTTATCTTTAATTAAAAATAATTAGAATTCCTTTGTGATTTTTTACTATCCCCAAGATAAAAATATAGATTAAAAAAAAAAAAAGTTATGCACCTCTTTAATATGCAGCTTTTAAGATCTGATAGCATATTCAATGCATTTTTAGCTTTTACATGGATTACCATAGCATATCTCTATTGCAATTTCGCTCTATTTTAGTGTTACACGTCAACCATTTAGGAAATTTTAAAAACCATTTTTATGCTAATGTTCTATCTCTTTTTTCCTGTGAGATATATTTTCTATACACAGATCTTTGTAGAATTTGAGAATCAATAAAATATGGATTAATAAATATTTAGGCAGATAGCAGTTTTAAATGACTATAATTTAAACAGTATAATTTTTTATTGCAGGCTTTTTTTCATGATTTTTTTTTCTCATTGCATCTATATGCAAATGCACAAATTTATTTAATTGTGAATTAATTAGAGTTTCTTTCTAATGGGTATGAACCAATCAAATTTGTTTCTATCTTACTGATTATTTCATATTTGCATTTACTAAATTCATAATTAGGAGTTTAAAGGATATTACATTTATTTACCCGCAATACATTTTATTATCAATGCACAGGGTATTAATGCAGCTAAAAAAAAATTATATATTGCGAATTATATATTATATATTCGGAATCGACTTTAAGCCATAGGTCCCGGGCGCATATGACTGTCAGAGCATCAAGGAGTTCAGTCAGACTTCTCTCACCCACATCATTCCCAAACTGTATAGGGGCAACTCAGCTCTAGGCACAGTGATGTGATATAATGTGGTGTGGTGCGGTGTAATGTAGTAGTAGTACTAGAAAAAAATGAGATATCAGAAACTTGAATTTTGGTTGAGTAAAAACCATAACTGTGACCTTTTTGAATTGGAAAGAACTGCTTTATACAACATTATGAAAAACGAAGTACAGCATGTGATATAGTGATGAACATGGCAATATGTACAGATATAACCTGAGGACCAAAATATTAAACAAAGAACATCTCATTTTTCTTCTGCTCAGAAAATAAAAAAAATACAATAGATCAACTGTTTTCTACTACGCGATACTGTACCCTCACACAATTTTATTCTCATCTGTCAATATTTATCAAAGATGATGAATCATCAGCATATTCTTGTATTGATTCTTTACCATAACCATGCTCTCTAAATTTACCACGCGCAAACTACATTTTGTTTTGTAAAGCGAAATTCTCATTGAAAATAATTTAAAAAAAGCTCTAACCAGATTTCTAAGAATTTTATAAAAAATGTTGAAAATAATTATGACTAATTAATTTTATAGTTTCATAGGAATTAGTTAATTAAAAAATATGAAATTATAAATGATAAATTTTATTTTAAACCATTCTTTTTTATTTCCTTCAGCTTTAGTTTTTTTTTTACAAAAGCTATAAAAATATTTTATTCGCAGTACACTGGTTTTAATAAAAAATATTTTAAATTACAAAAATGTATTATCGCACAATATACTAATAATTACCTAAAACAAGTGAATTTAAAAGTAGTTACAATGCACATTAATATTTTTAATATTTGTACTCATTTTTTATGAAACATATTAAAATATTTCTTAATACCTAAAATTATTAAAAGATAACAACGTTGTTAATTTAAAATAAATCCATAGATTATAAATATAAATGCAACCACAATTTGCAAATTGGTTGTGCAATTATAAGAAATTTGTTACAAATAACTTTCTATGTTTTATCAAAGAAAAAATAATATTTAATCTGTAAGTTTTTAATATTTTATTTCATCTTTCCAATTAGCAAAGTTACTTTTTAAAACAAATTACTGAAAGTTTTTAAGATTTATTCTAAATCTATATATTAATGTGTTACAGAATCATAAATATATATTTTAAATATAATAATAATGTTGATAATTAAGCTTGAAAAATATAAAGTTAGGTTTTAATAATGCATATTTAAATTTTTTTGCATAAAGAATTTTCATGAAAGCATTTTATTATTTAAATTAACTTTTTTTTTTTTTCTTAACTATTTTTTTCGAAATATAAATTTTTATAAATTAATAGAAAAAAATAAACGTTAAAAAAAAGTAATGTCTCTTATTTTAAATGAAATAGTAATGAAATACATAATGCACATAGTTAAGAATAAGATTATTTTATACAATTTCTTAATGATATAAAAAGCTTTAATGATGATGAAGTACAAAATCCATTTAAAATATTTTATTCTACTTAAATTAATATTAATTATAACATAGTTCAATAACAACGTATTCTAATTTTTTATATATTTTAGAAATATTTACCTCGGTAGAATTGAAGAATGTACAGAATTTTCTGCTAAAGATCATTATTTATTCTAACTCGAAATCATAAGGTTATTAAAAAAAAACATTTATTGCCATATCAATCAAATTACTTTTGAATTGAGCTTTTTCGTTCAAATCGAAGAATTGTTTTTGAATTGTATGGATATTCTATTACAAGTTGTGTGATGCTTTTCCATACTGTATGACTTATAAAGTAGCTGTTATTATAAAACATTTATTGTCATATCAATCAAATTATTTTGAAATATATATATGCAGCGTTTTATAAATAAGACATTTATGGTAGTGAGCTTTTCCGTTCAAATCATAGAATTTTTTTCGAATCGTATTGATATTCTACTACAATATTCATGATGATTTTCCACATTATATACTCATGTTTGTGAAATTGCAACACCATGAAGGACTTACGCGAGTGAGCTGAAATTTTCAGGATATTCAAATTAGAGCATGATATGCAAATGATTAGAATTTCAAATCCGTAGCTCATGCGTATGCCGAGCAGCGCCCTATGAACGGCGGATGTATCCGAATAAATAGGCGGCTGTAGCGAGGCGTGTATGGTTATCGGTGGTTATCTGCTAGTGGTAAACGTTAGCTCAATCGTTACTTATGCCTCTTCGATGAAAGAGAGCGAGATTTGAACAACTTACAGAGTTTGAACGGGGAGAATCATCGGCCTTCGTGAAGCTGGATTGTCTTATCGTGCAGTAGCCGCTCGTGTGCAGCGTAACAGTAGCACAGTGATGCGTATCTGGAAGCAGTGGACGGACGAGTGTCGGACAAATCGGAAATCCGGGAGTGGACCGCGAAATGTGACGTCAGCTCGCGATGATAGACACCTGGTCCGCATGGCGCTGACGGACCGTACAGCTTCCTCTAGACAATTGGCAGCACAGTGGTCAATAGCTACAGGTGTTTCATTGTGTGCTTCATCAATTCGTAGACGTCTGCTGCAGCGTGGACTGCGCGCAAGGACTCCTTTATACAGGATCCCTCTCACGCTAAACCGTCGCCGTCTACGGCTACAATGGGCCGCTCATCATAGAGACTGGCGTGCTGATTGACAGAATGTCGTGTTTTCTGACGAATCCCGCTTTAATTTGTGTTACCATGATGGCCGCATTCGTGTCAGACGCTATGCCGGTGAACGCCACCTTCCGGAGTGCATTATCGTATGCCACAGTGGACGAACACCCGGAGTTATGGTCTGGGGGCCATAGCATATCATGGACGATCTCAATTGCTAAGAATTGTGGGCAATCTGAACAGCAACCGGTACATCAGTGAAGTTCTACAGCCCCAAGCTGTTCCCTTCCTTCAAAGCTTACCAGGCGCTGTATTTCAACAGGACAATGCCCGCCCTCATATCGCTAGGACTGTTCAATCCTTCTTTGCAACGCAGCAGGTACAGCTTCTTCCTTGGCCTGCGTATTCCCCGGATATGCCGCCGATTGAACACGTGGGATTACGTTGGTCGGCGTCTCGCTCGTGATCCTCGTCCTGTTGCTTCTGCAGACGAACTTTGGGTGCGCATACAAACAATATGAAATGCTCTTCCTCAGGCAGACATTCAAAATTTGTTTGAGTCCATGCCACGTCGTGTAGCAGCACTTATTGCGGCGCTTGGTGGCTACACAAAATACTGATTCCGATCTCTTGTTATTGTTTGTTTGCTTTGAACATTTAATCATTTATTTGTACCACTACCACTCAATTTTGTATTAAATTTGATTCAATTATGACGATTCATTCATGGTGTTGCAATTTTCACAAACATGAGTTTATATTTCATAAAGTAGCTATTCTTATACTAGGTTGTTTAAGATAATGATTTCCAAAATTTAAGACAGAAAAATTGCAATTATGCTGCTAAGGTTTCATATAAATTACACAGTGTATTTAAAAGTAATACATCGAAATATGACAGAAATATAAGTCAAAATTCTGTTGTTTAAAAGCCATTTAATTCGAAACGCAACCAAAACCAGGATTTAAAAGCTACAAGTATTTCTAGAAGTAGAAAAAGTGTAATGAAATTTCAGGATTGTCACATTTAAATTATAAGTACATAGGATTACAATGGGGAGCCATTAAAAAGGAATAGTCAACCTTATGTAATAAGATAGGTAAATGTAAGCTGTGTTATTCGTTGACTGTGGAATGCTTTTATGTTAGAGATGTTACAGTCAAGAAAGACGTAGAATTACAAGTACCACGAATTACTACTATGTTCAATTAACTGCAGGTTTATCAAATGTTTTCTTCTTGCAGCCACTGGAAGGTTGGCATCCATTTCTGTGCACAGGGAGCTTCATAAGGGTTGGTTATACACAAGACATCCAGCATTACGTGTACCTTTCTTTTTCACATTACATCATTGAAATGAAAAGTTTAATTGTGCAAGATGCTGCCGTGCTCGTTGGAATTAGTTAGGACACTGAAATCATATTTGGTTGGTCCATTGATCAAGGTATCTTTTTGGATCACCTTGTTGAGGTTGTATGTCGTTCCAATCAAGAAGTACCTTACTATTGTTCAGTTATGTAGAGACGGCATTCTTCATGTAATTATTCATTCATATACAAAATGTAGTTGTATAACTTTCACCTTGAAAGGTGATAATGCTAGACCACACAGAAATCTGTTGACGGAGAATTATCTTCTTAAGCAGAATGTTATGCATATGGGTTGGATAGAATTTTCTCTAGGTTTCGGTATAATAGAGCAT
Source organism: Caerostris extrusa (assembly GCA_021605095.1). Lineage (NCBI taxonomy): Eukaryota > Metazoa > Arthropoda > Arachnida > Araneae > Araneidae > Caerostris > Caerostris extrusa. The sequence continues at coordinate 92,795 of BPLR01008449.1, read as the reverse complement.
GATTAGGAATATTCTATCCTGTTCAGGGAATACTCTAGACCTCAGGATGTTCAAATTTCTTTCGTGCAGTAATAGCTTTTGTTGTCCACTGAGTTAATGTATACCATAATTTTAATCATAGATTATGTTCTATGATTAAAATTGTGAGAAAAGATACTTATGATACATTAACAATTGTGGTGATCTTCCACCACTATTGAAATTGATCACATGATAAACTAGTTTACAAATTTTTTTGGTATTTTTACATTTTTGTTTGAATTTGCTTTGTGAAGTGAGTGTATTGAAGTGAATGTAACCTTACAAATTTTAGCTTGTTTTTGGAGCAATTGTAATGAAATAGTTTATGAATAATTGTTTGTTTTGTGAAGAAATGTTATTAAATATTTCATAAATTAAACTTGGCGTTTCAAGTTTAACGAAATAATTTATTTCGCTAACTATTATGCAAAAATAAATAAAAATATTTAAATAAGTCAAATAAAAAAAGTTATTGCAATTAAATTATTTACCTCTTTGAATTTTCACAATACATATATTAATACTATTGAATTAGTATGCAGATCTTCTTAAATTGTCGCTATAGATTAAATTAATCAAATAAAATCAAATAAAACTTCTGACATAATATATATATCAATAAATCTCTCTCTGTATATATATATATATATATATATATATAGATTCTGAATAGACAAGATATTAGAACTATTTCTAACAAATCAACAATAAAAAGTGATATGCATCGAAGATTAAAATTTCTAACTAATTATAACAAATATTTTTATCCTTATGATAAAATCTAGTGTGTTATTGTAGTATTTCTAAAGGGAATAATTGATGTCCATAGAAATTTATCATAATTAAATCTTCTAAATTCTTGCCAACTTAAACAACAAAAATTAACAAATGACACAATTACCCATACAATATATGAATTAAAATACAAAAATTAGTATTCAAGTTAAACAATTCGAATGTTAAGCAAATATTACGTTCAATATATCGAATACATTAACCATAAGCTTCATAAAATGCAAATTTCTATAAGCTTCGATTGAAATTTAAATATGTTCGGCCGCCTAAGGTAAGACATTTATTCCTAATTTACATGCAGAATTTCCTCCAGGAATAGGCTTTTAAGGAATTAAATATGCCCTTCGGAATCATGACTTAAGGTATTATGCATATAATAAAGGATTTGTTTCGACGGAACAAAAATTATGTTCTTATTTTAGTATTATTCGAATCAAAATTAATATATGTTCTTTTGAGCGGCTGGATCCTTTTTGTCATTTTTTATCTTTTGGCATCTCATTATTTCTCGAACACAAAATCAATTTGCCATTTCAAAATGAGAATGCAGTTTATCTGATAATAATACATTTATTGTTCTAATTTACGGCTATTTGTCAAGACGTTTAAACACAGCAATTTGATCGATGAATAAAAAATAAAATAAATAAAAATCAGATTTTGTTTTTTGTACTATGTCATAAAAAATAATTTGTTATTTCCTAGATCCTTTAAACAATTTAGTTTTCATAAGTAAATAAATTCCAGATATAATTTTTGTTACAAAAATGTATGTTGCTTAGGGAAAAAAAAAATATAAAGTTAGTGCTCTAAATTTTATGATGTTTTTAAAAGGATTTAACATCAGAATTTTATTAAATCATTAAATCCTTACTACTGTATCCAAAAAGTAAGACCAGTTTACAATTTAAAATTACAGGGGAGTATGGAATTTCAATGTTTTTTTTTTTCTTTTAGGTTGCTGGCACTGTCCTTGACATCTGTGTGAAATTTGTCGTCAAAATTTCCATTAGTGTTTGAGTTACGCTTGCGGAAACGTATAGAATGCTGCAGCAATTCAAAGAAGGCAGAGAAAGCGTTGAAGACGAAGAGCCTTTTGGTAGACCATCAACCTCACCCGATGAAGCTCACGTCCAAAAATAAAGATTTGATGCTAGCAAACAATCCATTTACAATTAGAGAACTTGCTGATGACGTTGGAATTTCAAAAGAATCGGTCAATTCCATTTTGGGCCTTAAACGGGATCGTGACTTTTTCGCCAAAAATAAAACCCATATCGTTCCGCAACCACCGTATTCCCACCGTGAGACTTCTGGCTATTCCCTAAACTCAAAAGATCACTCCGGGGACACTATTTTGAGTCGATTGAAGAGATTTTAAGGCAATTCCTGTCGATGACTTTTTAGCATGCACTGAGGATTGGAAAAAAAAGTTGGCATAAGTCCATTGTGTCCGGAGGGGATTATTTTGAAGGCGATGAAACACAGCAATTTGATCAATGAAATAAAATAAAATAAATCAAAATTATATTTTTTTTCGTACCATGCCATTTAAAATTAATTTGTTCTCTTCAAGATAATTTACATAATTTAAATAAAGTTCGGATATAAGTTGTTGTTACAAAAATGTTTGTTACTAAGGAAAAAAAAAAACAACGTTATTAGATAATGATGCAATTACTGCTCTAAATTTTATGATATTTTTAAAATGATTTAATATGAGAATTTTATTAAATCATTGAATAATTAAATTACGAAATAAATTAGAATGGGAATATATTAAAGAAAAATATAACAAAATTTAGCTTTTCTATTCAAAAATAGGTGTATAAAGCCTCCCAGATGGCAGCATTTTAATAAACGTGGAAAAAATAATATTAAACGAAAATATAAAAAATACAAAAGAAAAATATTTTTTTCTAAAACTTGAAAGACAAATAATATTAAACTTTTAAATAAACTTTTATAATTTAATTTAGGTAACGTTACTATAAAAGTTATGTTACTTTAAAAGTTGGAAATAAACTTATATAACTAACTTTTATAAGTTAACATACTTGTACCTAGTTAAAATAAATAAACTTATCCTAAAATATATTTCCTGCATTGATATGCAATGTCTTATTTTTCAGTCTTGTTTGTATGCTGGTAAAACCAATGCTTTTGTTGTTGTATTTTTAAGTTTATTTTATTTATAAAATTAATGAAATGCACTTTTTTAGTAAAATAAAAAACAGTGAATAAACTTTCTTATTCATTTCCTATATAAAATAAATCTAGGTTGATAATAAAGGTCGTAAATATATAGAATCCGGAAAGCGTAGTGATATACTAAAGAAAATTTTAACTAAATTTAGTTTTACCATTCAAAAGATAGCTTTGTAAAAGTCGTCCCAGATAGTAGAATTTTAATAAGAATGGAAATAATATTATATAAAAGAAAATATTGAAATTACAAAAAAAAAAAAAATTATTTCCTCTAAAACTTGAAAAACAAATATTTTTTAACTACATCCTGAAATATGTTTCCTACATTGATATGGAATGTCCTACATTTTTCTCTCTTGTATTTTGAAAGAACCAATGCTCTAGTTGTTTTTCTGATTTTATTACATTTACATAATTAATGAAATACATTTTCTTAAAAATAATTTTCACTACAAGTACTTTTTTTAGTAAAATAAAAAGCAATAAATAAACTTTCTTATTCGTTTCCTATATAAAATAAATCTAGATTGATAATAAAGGTAAAAGTAAGAAGACATACCCGGAAAGCGTAGTGATATATTAAGAAAATTTTAACTAAATTAAGTCTATCCATTCAAAAAATAACTTTCGTCCCAAATGGTAGCATTTTAATAAAAATGGAAAGAATACTATATACAAGTAATATAAATTTCTTTTTTAAATCAATTCCTACTTATTTTCACTATATTACAGAAAGTTCTTTATAAATAAAGTTGACATTTTCCTCTTACCTCTCGCACCATCTATTATTAGATACATGCAACTTAAATCTAAAAAAACCTAAATTAATTAATTAAATTTAATTAATGAATATTTGAAAAACTGTATTAACATCAAGTGTCATCCACTAAAAGTTTCAAAAATGTATTTGAATTTGAGTGGATGAATGAAAAGTATTTTATTAACGATTAAAAATTTGAACAAGATATATATAGGGAGAATGTGAACTAATAGTAGGAATTGAAAAAGAAAATATTAAGATTAGAAAAAAATTATTCCCTCTAAAACTTGAAATTAACTACTTCCTGAAATATATTTCCTGTATTGAAATGGCATGTCCTACAGTTTTCTCTCTTGTTTGTATTCTGGAAGAACCAATGCTCTAGTTGTTTTTCTAATTTTATTCCATTTATATAATTAATGAAGCACATTTTCTTAAAAATAATTTTCACAGCAGATACTTTTTAGTAAAATAAAAAAGCAATACAAAACTTTCTCATCCAGTTCCTCTATAAAATAAATCTAGGTTGATAATAAAGGTAAAAACAAAAGAAGACTTTTTCCGGAAAGCGTAGTGATATTTTAAAGAAAATTTTGACTAAATTTAGTTTTTCCATTCAAAAGATAGTTTTCTATAGCTATTCCAGATGGTCGCAATTTATTAAAAATGGAAAGAATACTATATAAAGGAAAGCATAAAAATTAGATTAAAATATTTTCTCCAAAACTTGAAAAACAAATGTTTCTTTTAACTACATCCTGAAATATGTTTTCTGCATTGGTATGATATTGGTTTGGTATTTCTACATTTTATTTTCTCTTGTTTGCATGCAGGAAAAACCAGTTGTTTTTGTCTAACCTCTTAGTTATTTCAATTTCTTCTATTAGCTCACACTCTCCCTATATATATCTTGTTCAAATTTTCAACTGTTAACAAAATGCTTTTTATTCATCCCCACATGTTCAAATACATTTTTTTGAACTTGTAGTGGATGACACTTGATGTTAATACAGTTTTCTCAAGTATTAATTCGTTAATTAAATTTTAATTAATTAATTTTTTTTTTGGATTTAAGTTGCATATATCTACCAACAGAGGGCGCCATATAAACTTAAAAAAATGAATGACAATTATTTATAAAGTACTTTCTGCATTATAGTGAAAAAAAAAGTAGGAATTGAATTAAAAAAATGTTTATATTACTTGCTTTTGTAATTTTATTGCACTTATATAATTGATGAAATACATTTTCTTAAATGTAATTTTTCACAACAGATACTTTTATACTTAAAAAAAAAAACTTTCTTATCCAGTTGACGTATAAAATAAATCTAGTTTGATAATAAAGGTAAAAGCAAGTAGACGTATCCGGAAAGCGTAGCGAAAGCGGAATCATTAATACATATTATTCTCAGCCCTCATCAGATTACAGCGGCACAAGTTTCTGCTATTCCCGAGACGCCAGAAGACCCTTGTGGCGCAACGTATGCGGAACAGGCATTACTGGAACATTTGCTGGAGATCCGAGTTGGTGTCAGCGAAAATGTATTAAAGTGTCTGCATACAGAATGACAAAAGCTCTCGGCAAACATTGCTGCAACACATCCAGCCGTCTATTTCTGGATCAGCGAAAAGTGCTCAACAAATTGGTATAAATGGATATTAATTGCTTTCAATGTTGTTTTTTCTTTTACATTGTGGATTGGTAAAAAATTGTGGACTTGTGAAAAGTATGCCAGATTCTGGGGTAGTTCAACTCGTAGCAATGCAATATCGGAAATAGGCACATTAAATTCGTGGTTCAGAAAATCATCCAGTGAGGAGGAGGGACAAATTCTCAAAGATTCGATTGCTGAGTTTTCCTTTTTTGTGGAAAAGGGATTTTTTATTGCAAAAGCACTATTTACATCAATGGCGCCCATGAATCACAGATGCATGAGATTAGAGCATTAAGATGAAATATAAAACAGCACAACAGAACAAAACAGTAACTCATAAATAACAATAACAATAATTAAATCAAAACTGAAACAAAGATAAGAGAAAATTAGTCGATGAATGTCAATTCAATGAACCCTCTAACTCATCAATATCTGCTGTTTAAGTTTTCTTCATTCAATGAAGAACATCTTAGAAAATTATCTTTGTACATCTCAGAGTTCTGGTTGGACAAGTACACAAAGGAATGTTATATATATCAATGTTGTGTAGATTTTTAGCAAGACAATCATGTCCAGTCTCCATGCTGAAAGTCGCTACTGCGATGGATCTAGGGGAGTCTGGGAATTTACAAATCGAGACCCTCCACTTCTTTTCCTTAGTTTCTTCTAATAATTTGATATCCTAATTTTTCTTCCATAATATTTTTAATAATTACTTTAATTGATGAAAATGGTACTTCATCACCAGTTGATTGCAAAATTTCAGTTCTCGTTTTAACTAATTTATGGGTCAGGTGATTTATTGATGTAGTGTAATTGACATCTCTTATACATGCTCAAGAACTCTGCATTTGCTACATATTTGACATTCGTGTGACAAAAGGTGAAATGCTCAGCATTTAAAACAAAAAAAATATATCTTATTTACCTTATGAATTGCAAAAATGTTTTCTCCATAGTTTCCATTAATGATTGATATCATATTTGTTTTTGGAAATGACGGGTAAGAGAGATAGGTGCAAGTGGTAACATTTGCCTATTCTATCAAAGTAAATCAAAACTCCAATGAAGCAATCCGTTTACCAATACAAAGCTGTCTATTATTTGCTGTCTTTCATAATCTCCATCGGGTATAGGCGCTTTAAGAATGATTGTATCATATTTCCTCAATGCAATTGAGCTTTAATCACATTGAATACGAGCTTGAGTGCACTGACCAACGGTCTATTAAGAACAGTATATTTAAAATTATAAAAGTATACAAATGAATCCTTATTTAAATAATAGTTATATTTTTACTGTAGAAAAAATTATCACTTAAGTAGTTAATTAAAGATATACCAGTAGGCATATGGCTTTGATCCACCATTGGGCTGTTACTCCAATGACGAAGAAGAAGAATCAAAGAGAGAAAATGAATCAATTTTGTGAAAATGTTTCAAACTAATTCTAAAATAATTCAGAGACTATTATAATAGCATGATGTAATAAAAACAAATCTATTTATTCCCAAAAACTACAACTACATTTAAAAACGATCAGTTATACAACTGATGAATACATATGAAACAAATTGTATAAAGCATATCACATGCTGTTAAAGGAAATGCATGATATCTGCAACATTTAATAATATAATTTTGGTTAAAACTTAAAAGTAAAAGAAATTAGATATTCAAATGTAATCAAAAATGTATTGTGAACTATCTCTTAAATTGCGAAAATGACAAAGCAGATATTAAAATAGTGTTGGTGCACCATGGTACTTTACGACATCTTGCAGTGGATTTTATAATGTATCACTCTTTTACAAAATAAGGCTTCAATTTTGTCCATTCTTCAACCAGATGCTCAAATTCGTGTTTGTTAAATGTCTAGTAGCAATCTTCTTTCATTTATTCTTTGCTGCAATAAATCCTAAAGATGTCTAGATGGTATTAAGATCTGGAAAAGTTCTTTCTCTCACTAAGACAATGATAGGAGTTGCATAACAAGCAAATTACAGCAGTATTTTGATTTTTCCTGATAGAAGTTGAAATTTCTTGAAATTCCCAAATTGCTTTGATTTTTGCTTTTAATTTCGCTTAGAGTATGTCAGATAGTCGTATTAAACCGGTGCACATTCAATAAGATTTAAGTTCCACAGACAAGAACTTGCCTTACAAAAGCAGACAATTTAATTACCCTCTTTATATTTTACAGTAGGCCCTAGAATATTTGTTTTGCGAGATTAAATTTGGTGTGCGTCAAACTGTTTGCACGCTATCTGATTCAAGAATGACATATTTACTTTTACCCAGAAATATTACACTTTCTCAAAATTTCAATGGCTGTTTTAAATAAGCTTCAGAAAATGCCAGTCTCTCTCTTTATATATATATATATATATATATTCTGCTAGACAGCAAAACGATTTACTGTGATGATATAGGGTTTCTCCTAGAACTCTGGAATGAAAATTATATATCTTTAAAATAATTTGAACAGTTTCAGAATTTGCTGATTTATCTTTCCAGGATCAATTTATCCGCTTTCGTTCTGGGATTAGAGTGAAGGAATCTAAAAATTCACTACTCATCCCTTTCAGTAAAATACTCTAGAAATTTTTATACAAAGCTATAGCACTGTTTTCAACATTGATTGATAAAAAATTATAGCAATTTTTAATCAATGTTTTCTTTTTTTATTGCAGATTAGAACACCTGATCCCTCATCAATAGCATGCTCCTAGATGCAGAATCCATATATGTAAAATTTAATTTATCTCTACGATATTACTGGCCAAAATGTGTTCTGTTTTCAGATTTCAGTAAACAAGAATTAATTTAGGTGTCTTTAAAAAATTCTTTAATACGCAAACGGAGGAATACAAGTTTGTGAACAAACACTTTTAGTATAATTGTATAAAAAATAAAATATCTCGTATCATATACTTAATTTATGTTTTATTATATTATATTTATTTTTAATACATGTAAAATTTATATATATATATATATATATATATATATATATATAAATTTTCATATTTTATTTTTATATATATATATATTAATATAATACATATGTATTTTTTAGAATTTATATAAATCTGACTGAATAATTAAATAATTAGCTCATTGAATAACATTTATAATTTTTAAAGATTTATTGTATATTAGTGATCTATTGATTTGTGAAAACTGCACATAACATAATAGTACATTACACAAAAAAGAAAAAATTTCAATATATATATATACACTCATGTCCATGAATTAAGGATAATTCAAAATCACACAGAAATTGAACTCTAAAATAAAAATTTCACCTGTAGAATTATCACACACAAGAAGAATATGCAATGAATTGAAGAATATGCAAATTACAGGAAACCACCAGATGGCGCGGATAGTACGCCACAATGACGAGAGTGTAAGAGAGGGGTATGTAAGGAATGGTGGCAAAGAAGTAAAATTGTTCACAAGCGCTTTAAAAGACTTTCAGTGCAATAACCGCATAGTTATGGCACAAAGAAAGCATTTGGATGATTTACCCGTTACCGCCAAGAGAACACGATTGAACTACACCGTTACGGCGGTGCAGGATGGCTCGTTTGGAGAGGAATTATTCTTGGTTCCAGAACTGACATGCATGTTCAGAGTGTAACGATGACAGGCCACATCTATCGGGATGTCATTCTGGAACAACATGCACGTTTGTTTCGGGGCGCCATGGGTGCTGAATTTCTGTTTATGAATGACAACGCCCGTCCTCCCCGTGCAAACATTGTAGACGAATGCCTTCAATTGGAGGATATCACCCGTATGGAGTGGCCCGCATACTCACCGGACTTGAATCCAATAGAGCATGTGTGGGGATATGCTTGGCCAACGAATTGCAGCCCGTCAACCCCCTCCCATCTGTCAACCGGAACTTCGGAGGGCATTTCTTGATGAGTGGTGTAATATGCCCAAAGATCAGATTGATAATTTGATACTCAGCTTGCCTAGGCGTTGTAAGGCCTGTATTGCATCATCCGGAGACATACTCCGTATTAATCATCGTACTAACCATGTTATACTGTTTTTGTAAATAGGTTCTTTTTTGAAATTTGCTCCAGGGAGTAAAAATCGCAATTTTTATTAATTATGTCAAACATATAGCATTTTTTTTGCTCTTTACCTTTTGTTTAATAAATAGACTTTACAAATAAGACAAATTTGTTTTGCTTCTGTCTCTTTCTTTGCCTGAACTTCATTATCCTTAATTTATGGACATGAGTGTAAAAGAAAAATTATTCAATTTATACACACATATATATATATATATATATATATATATATATATATATATATATATATTGCACAATTTTTCTTTTTCAATTCCTACTATAGTTCACACTCTCCCTATATATATCTTGTTCAAATTTTCAATAGTTAATAAAATACTTTTTATTCATCCACTCAAGTTCAAACACATTTTTTAAAATTTGTAGTGGATGACACTTGATTTTAATACATTTTTTCAAAAATTAATTCATTAATTAAATCAAATTAATTAATTTTAGTTTTATATGGAAGAAAAATATTTCTCTTATATAAGATATTTAGCAGTATGTAAATTTAGGAATAAATATCCTCAATGGTGAAGCGTGTAGACTGGTGGAAAAAAATGTCCTTTTCAGCTTTCTTTTCATTCTGGGTTCTAGTCTGAGTCAAGGAGGGAACAAAATGGAAATGAAACATATGAAAAAATTAGTGAGAGAGATGGAAAGTGTGTTTATGTGAGAGACAGAGAGAGAATTTTTTTCTAACTTTAAAACGAATGAAAATTATTTATAAAGGACTTTCTGCAGTATAGCGAAAAAAAAAGTAAGAATTAAGTAAAAAAATTTTTTTATAATACTTGTTTTTGTGCAATTCACTGTTATGCTTTGTGCAGTCTTCACAAATCTATAGATTACTAATCTAAAATAAATCTTAAAAAACATTTTTTTAAATGTTCTTCAATATGATAATCATTTAGTCAGATTTATTAAAATTCGAAAATCAATAAATGTAATTATTGCACTGAATGCAAACAAACTAAATTTTGTAAGATATATCCTAACCATTAAATAAAAGTATTTATTAAAAGTTATTCCATAGAATTTCAGTATGCATTATCAAACGTTTAATTTTTTGTTTTTGTTTTTTTCTTCAATTGAAATTTTATTTAAAGATAATTACCCCATTACAATATAATTAAAAACTTTTTTTCTCACTATATATTGATTTTCAATTATTGTTTGTAATAAAATCTACTGTAAACATTAGAACTTTAAATCAATCCATTCAGTTCTAGGTTATCCTTTTCTACTGTGTAAAGAAAAATAAAAACACTTTGGTGGAAAAGAAATAGTATCCATTTAGTATCTTCTTTTTGGGTGAAATTTTCTGTACCAACTTCTAATCACTTTAAATTCCCCGAGACAAAATTTATTTTTCTTTTCTTTCGGTCTTTGGAAGCAAGAAGAAAAGTAACGAAGGACAGTTTAGTTTAATGTACCGTTTCAACTTCGCTGAGTTCTCTGATTCAATTTATTTAGTTATTTTTTTGTCGATTTGTTGGAAATTTCAAATTTTTACATAGCAGTCTCTAACTACTGAACTCAAAGAGGCTTTTTAATCGCAATCAAGGTTAATATAAGAATATTAAATCCTATGAAATTTTATAAGTTATTCTGATAAATTGTTAGTCCTTATAACATTGTTATCTTTATTAGTTTTATAGTTATTGTGAAATTTTTTTATTTCTATTTTTTGATGCTGGGCAATTTAATTATTAAAAATTAAATTTTTCATCATTATTGAAAATTCAACACAATTGTCTTTTTCTCTTATTACATCCTGTGTTTAAATTCGTTTGATTTAGCTGCCTCCCAAATTTCCCCTTGATAGTTATTTGGATAATGAGTAAATCATGTGTTTTTAAAATATTAAGGTTTACATACATATAATTTACTTTGAATAAATTGATAAAATTTTAACATAGACAAAATAATGCATTCATTAAAAAGTTGACTTTATACAAACAAGTAATATAAAAAAAAAATTTTTAAAGTCAATTCCTATTTTTTTTTCACTATATTGCACAAAGTCATTTATAAATAATTTTCATTCATTTTTTAAGTTTATCTGGCGCCATCTATTGGTAGATATGTGCAACTTAAATCTAAAAAAAACTAAAATTAATTAATTAAATTTAATGAATGAATTAATATTTGAAAAACTGTATTAACATCAAGTGTCATCTACTACAAGTTAAAAAATGTATTTGAACTTGAGTGGAAGAATAAAAAGTATTTTATGAACGATTGAAAATTTGAACAAGATATATAAAGGGAGAGTGTGAACTAATAGTAGGAATTGAAAAACAGAACTAATGAACAATTAAATGCAATAAACACATACCACTATTTAAAACAAATAGTGATATTTCAACATTTATCCTTTAATTTTACATCAATTAAACCGTAACAATAAAATGTTCAATTTTATTTACAAAAGAAAAAAATAAATCTACAATGAAATGACGCTTGCTAAGATACATATAAAATTAATTGAATTGTAATTTAAACAATTCTTATCTGTTAAATGTCTTTATTTATATCTTCTGAAATACAAGATAGTTTTGTTTCGGTAAACAAGACGCATTGTTAACCAAATTAATCTGCGCACGTAAAATTCTTATTTAAATATGCCCCGTCTCAAACTATAAAGGAAACGTCGAGCAACGGGATAATTACTCAAAATGCTGCCTGAGAAATAAAATTAATTGCAAGCAATCGGAAACCGTTAATTTTCAATCGCGTTTATTACGCCTGGAGCTTTCATATGTTTAATTACTTAAGAATCGTTGATTCTGTTGCGCAAATTAAAGAATATTTACGAAAAGGAATGGTAGCAAATAAATAATTTACAGAAATTAATAATGTTCGCGCAAAAGTTCTTTGTATGAGGAATTATCTTATATATATATTATAAGATGATGTTATAAACGTAAGTAATTAAAGAAATGTGTATTGCAAAGGAATAAAGACTTTTCAGTAAATATAATCAAATACCAAATACTTTTCATTAAGAAATATCATGTGCTTTATGATTAAACCATTTGCAAATTTGACACGCATTATTTCTAAACAATGGGTCAATCCCTTTAGTTAAACAATACTTATTATTCAAATATTTACAGAAAATTCTATTTTTTTTGTGTGCTGTTAACGTTATATATTGAAGTTTAAATTCAAAATTATATTTTCATATTGGTGGTTAATAAATAAATTACTTACATCACTTTATAATGTTTGCGAAAAATTCTTTGTATGTGGACTTATCTTTGTATGTCTATATAATATAAGATGATATTATAAATACATGCAGGTAATTAAAGAAATGTGTATTGCAAAGGAATAAAGAATTTTCCGTAAATACAATGAAAGGACAACTGATTTTCATTAAGAAATACTATGTGCTTGACTATTAAACCATTTACTAATTTGTCATTCAGTATTTCTAAACAATGCGTCAATCCATTTAGTCAAACAATCCTTATTATTCAAATATTTACAGAATTTTTTTGTGTGCTGTTAACCTTATATGTTGAAGTTTAAAATTATTATTATGTTTTTCACATTGGTTATTAATAAATAAATTATTTATATAAGCTAATAATGTATACGAAATAATCTTATTAAATGGCTAGAATAATATAAGAGAGACCACAATATGATAGCATAAGAGAGAACTGAAATGCATTTAACTAATTAAAAAGTTAACAAAAGAAAAAAAAATAAGACTTGTGTAAACGCGAAACAAAGAATAATTTATTGATTAACATAGACTATATGCTTGACTATTTTTATGACTAAGTCATTTATAATGTTGTCTAATATTCTTTTTTGCATTGTGGATTACATTATTATATTTTTTTTACATTTGTCGGCCATTTTTGCATCACGTTACAAGGCAATTTCAACATTTTTAAATGCTAGCAGCACTTTATTAGCTCTGATAAATCGTAGGACAAACATTTCAATATTGTAATATTATGCCTTTTTGATAGAGATAGTTTTCCTTTGAGATAGTTTTCCTAAAAATATGGTTTTCTAAAAATATTATCATGGTTTTCTACTAATATTTCTTTTTAATGATTTTTTAAATCTAAATTTTAAATTTAAATTGCGAACTTAAGGTAGCTTTTTATAAATAAAAGTATTTCTTTAAGGTTGCATTTGTGTAGTGGAATTTCTACAAACTAATAATGTAAGCTAAATGCTATTTAAAATTTAAAAGTAGCCTATGCTTTTACTATAAGGCTGAAAAGAAATCAGAAATGTTGGAAATTATTTACTTTGAGTGGTAAAATACCGGAAAACTTTACGATTTAAAGTAATGCACTACAGATATCTTTTGCGTAACCATTAAATAATGTCTGAGTTGTCCCACAAATAAGTTTTCTAAGCTATAGAAAAAATATCCATAGTTCTCCTTTATAACCAAGGTGTTTATTATTTATTTACATAAATATATTTTTTATAATTCTGAGTACAAATTATGGCCAGATATGAGTGTATTCGCCCACAAACGTATAATTTATTTGGTACTTACGTATTAACGCCACCGCAGCAGAAGTTGCGGCAATAAAGAGCTGCCAATGCGCCAAAATAGAGACTGTTTTGAATCTATGTTAAACTCTATATCGGCCCATTTTCCACCGAAATCGGCTACACTACTTTGTTTTTAAATAAAGTATTTTGAATTTTGAAAGTGTTTTTATATATTTTATGATTTGTCCCAAAAATTTAAAGTGTAGATTGGCGCCACTTAAAAACCGCCAAATCTGTAGCTGCGATGGCGTTAATACGTAAGTACCATTTATTTTCAACAACTAAAAGCAAACTACTAACACAGCAATAAGTACAACGCGAAGCCTAAACTACAACTAATAACGACATGATTAACTAATTTGTAATTTTTAAAACAATGAAACAATCTGCAGTTGCCACACATCTCGAGCAAAATTTATTTAAACATTTTTCTTTTGCTCTCCGCACGTGGTCCGATATTGTTCTAGTGCCAATTCATGATGGATCAAGTTTGTTTAAACATTTTTCTCTTTTCTCTCTACGTGTGGTCAGCTTAGTTCTCGTGAGAATGCATGATGCTTTTTACTAGATAGAATTTATTTTTTTTTTTGTATTTAAAGGAATTTAAGATAAGAATAATTTATGAATTAAAAATATCTAAGTAAATTTTAAATGTTTGGTTACCTTAGGTTTGATTTGTCTCTCTCTGGTCATCTTTGCACATTTTAGGCTAATTAGACCGGGATCTACAGTTTAAAGTGGATTCTGAACCACTTACAAACATCCATGTCACCGGACCCATACCACCGGGAAATCACAAATGAAATATGAGTTTGCAGCCCGTCTAATTACTTACTAATCATACAAATAGCCGTTCAGAACTCTATCTGTTTGACAACAATAGAAAAGGATAAAGTCTCTATTGTTGGTTTTATAATGAAAGCATAACAACTCACCTTTACTAATACAAGTTTATTTCTCTTTAAAATATGCAAGAATGGTGTATTCAGTACCTTATTGTTCTGTTTTATCTCAAGAAAGGAAATTATGCTTTGTTTAAAGCAATGTGTCTTTAGAAAAGCTCGTTTACTAATAAGGCATTGAAAACACAATTATTAAGTTAAGCTACAATGTTCATTCTAGTACAATGTATTGTACTAGTTGTTGGTTTTATAATGAAAACAGGCCAATTCATCTTTACCTACAAAAGATAATTTCTTTGCAAAATCTGTAAAAATGGTGCAGTCAGTTCCTTGTAGTGTAATTTCATTTCAAGAAAGGAATTTGTGCTTTGCTTAAAAGCAATATGCCCTTAGAAATGTTAGTTTATTTATAAGGCATTGTAAACAAAATCATTTAGGTTAAGCTACAATGATCATTCGAATACAACGTATTGTAATTCTACGCTAAAATTCTACGATGTTTGTTACAATAACAAAAATTTGAATTTTTCGAGTCCCTCTTGAACATTTAACACTTTCGTTCACTATTAATAATAATTTTTCCCTTTCTGAAAAATACAACAAAATTATTAACTTTGTCTGCGTGATCAAAATTTTAAATTTTGATGTAATAATAAAGCATGACTTATTTTGAATTAGATTTTCAATTTGATTTTAGTATTAAAATCTACAAATTTTATTTCAATACAAAGTATGTTTATAGTGTTTACTGAACAATTAGACAAATAATATATCAAACAAAAGCAAAATAATATATTCATAGTAAATTTGAATTATGAATTTTTTTAATAGTTCAAAAGACTATATATCTTGAATTACTTAAATTCAAACCCAAATCCATACTAAAAAATCTGAAAATTAAACAGTACTTTATAATATGTACAATACTCGATTTTTTTAAATATGTGCTTAAGAGATATTTGACTTCAAAGTTGACGCTATTTTCTTAAAAACTTGATGTCTAGCACGGCATAAAGAAATATACATTCTTAATTTTTTACACATTTTTTTGCATTAATTGTATTTGTAAAGAAAGGTATTTGTTTGATTTCTTGTTTGTATTTCTTAAAACTATCTTAAAAACTATAACTCCCCAGAAGTTCAATTTTTGAGTATTATATTTCATTATGTTCCAAAATTTACAAAAAAAAAAAAAAATATTCTTATTACTTATTTTTATTAATAATTAAATAAGGACATTATTTTACTGGTTAGAGGCTTCAGACATTTTCTTAAAAAAATTTTTGTTTGTTTCGAACGATGTCAATTTTCTTCACCCGTTATTCACTTTTTTTATACACTCAAAAACTTTTCCAGACAGATACATCACTTTTAGTGGTTTTATCCCTTGGGGCTGTTGTTTTTTAAATTTTTAAATTGTTATTAAAAGTATTACATTCACGATTGAGACTTTTTAAATGTATTTTCTGCTGAATTCCATGTAGGAGTTTGTTAATAGCTCATTATTATGATGATGTTTTCCATCTTATTTCATTGATTTAAAAATAGTTAATGTTTAGAAATTGTTATTGGAAACTATTTTCTGTAACTGGGAAATGCCAAGAAACATCTTGTATTCTTCATATAAAATATTTATGTAATTGAATAAAGTATATGATTTATTTGTTATCTTTTATAAAAAAGATATAAATGTAAATATTTATATGCCTGAAATACGATAAATAACAAAAAAAATTCGTTGTTTGAATAAATTATAACACATTCTATATTTTTCTTTTATAAATTTAGATGTTTTTAATTATTTAGAAAACAATTAAAATATCCATAATAATTTTAACATAATGTAAAATTTTTCCCTAATATATTATAAAGTGTAATTGTGTCTCCTCTACACACTGGCAAGAAAATCTACCCTGTGAAATTCAGGATAAATTGTCAGTCGGCCTCGAAACCTTCACTCAAGAGGAATCACAGCGCAAGCTGAGAAACGCTTAGCTTATAGTCTCTCATTCCGAGAGGAAATATATCTCTCACCCGGAGAGAAAGTATATTTCAAGCACCCCGCGCTCAGCTGAAAATCGGGTTTTCGGGTTAGAAGTGGAATCCTTCCACTAAGCTATAATTATATGTCTTTAAATTTCTTAAATATTGTATGTCTATAATTGTATGTGTATGGTGTTTATGCGTGTGTCAATAAAGCTGTTAGTTCTTCAACCTGTGTCTCAAATATCTCAACGCAACCACACCAGTTACAATATAATTGCTCGTACCCACACCACTACAAAAGTATATATTAATTTATTTATATAACTTAAAACACATTTACATAACTCTTGAAACAAACAATACATAAAATAAATCAAACAACAAATTAAAATATTTTTGACAGCGATTCACGGCAATTTCGACTCCATTTAATAATTCACAATTCAATAAGATTTGAAACACATTTCTTTTAAAATTATGCTCTAATCAAACAGATACATTTAATCTGAACACGTAATTTAAATCTATTGAAGAAATTACAAAGCGAATATTATTGGTATGAACCAGTTTTCTAAAGTTTTTGCAATATATTCTGTAAATGCTTTTTTTTTTTTTTTTACTTTTTATTTCAAACTGCCTTAAAAGTAAAAGCCCTCAAAGTTTTAAACTTTTAGAGAATTAATCTTATTATAAAGCTTTTAAGAGAGTTAATGCCCGAAGAACCAATTTGTGTTAAAGGCAGAAGAAAGCGTTCATTAGATGAGTATCTTTAAAATGATTTTAAATGCCCTACGTTTCGAAATTCCTTTTCGTCGCAATTATCCACTGATTTTTACTTTGATGCTGGTTTTCTTATTAAATGGGTAAAGATAAACATTTTAGCTATGTTTAATTGAATAAATTTGAAAATAAATAATATTTTTTTTTTAATATGATAAGTTTTGACCATTTTTCAGAGTTTTTGCAAAGTAAAAATAATTCACTTAAATATTAGCATAATTTAGTATTATATTAAAATAATTCATATTCATAAATGAATTTTTCTATAAATAATTTTAATTAAATTTCAAATACAAATAGTTGATGAAGCAGAGATTGGACGGCATTTTACCTTTTCTAAAATATAAATAATATAAAACGTATAAAAAAGTAATGTCGTTTATAAATTTTGTTCATTTAATAAAAAGTAAATTACTGTTAACAAAAGTTAGAGTTACAGTTTAGGAAAAAAATGAATGCCTTGCCGTAAACAAATGATGGAGAGTGGGAACTTATAATTCGAATAATTTTCGTTGGAGTTATTTAAATTATCATTATTCGTTGTAATGAAATGTAACAGAAACTACTAGAGTATAATAGAATATCAGATATTTATCTTTCTCTTCTTCATTGACGTGGCAAACCTATGGAGAGCCAAGGCAGTATACCTACTGGCAGATTTCGAGACAGTAGATGTTTTCTTTTAATGTGGTAAGGTTGTCGGTCCTATGTGGAACGCTCTACAGTTCTTATTAGATCAAGACCTACAGTTTAAAGTGGATTACGAACCACTAAAATCATACATGGCCCTATCTAGACTCGAACCTGAAACCTGTGAGACTGAGTGCAGAGCGCAAGTCACTCATTCTTCTTTCTAAGAGACAATTAATTTTATTTTATAGCTGTTATACTATCTTAAATGCTCATTTTTGATCGATTAAAAAAATTAATTAATTTTTGTGATTTATAATTTTATATCAGATAGAACTATAATTTATGTTATAATTATTTTATTGTCGAAATTGAATTTCTCATCTTCTCATAGAGATATCCTATCAATATTAAGAGAAATTTTTATTATTATTTTTGTGAATTTAAATATCTTTTGTCAAAGTTATTCACATTTATTGTAAGACAAATATGTAGCAAATCTAATGTTACTCAACTCTCTCATGGATCAAATCAGAGATATAAAATCGATTATCATTGTAAAAGTAAAAGGAACCAACTTATAGCAATAATTTGCAATTCTTCTTCTTCTTCTTCATTGGAGCACAGACCCATGATGGGCCAAGGCCATCTGCCTACTGGAAGAGTTTGAGACAGGAGACGATTTCTTTTCACGGGGCAGGGTTGTCAGCCCTACGCGCAAAGCATAGCAGTCATATTAGACAGGGACCTACGGTTGATTCCGATCCACTACAAACATCCATGGTACCGCCGGGATTTTAATCCGAAATCTGTAGCACCGTGCGGCCGAGCGCATGTCACCATTTGTGTTGTGAAGTTGTCCTGAATGGTCGAGTGACAAGGGCTCTGGAGGCAAGACAGACTTCTACCTACAGGAGCTGCCCTTTTTCCCTTCAACCATTAAACTTCCCGGATTCGAGTGCTTGGTCTTGATGTTGCTGTCTACCAAGTTGAATAAGAAATAACAACAGCATAAGTTAATAAAGTCACATAATTTTAATTAGACATTAATTTTTACATTTGATAATGTAATTTCTCCACCAATTCACGAGAACCCCAGCGCTATAAATGTTAAATTACAGAGAATTACCCCTATCATTATTTATAAATTTTATAGTCTAGTGCATTAACTAAATTAATTTGAATTAAATTAAGTTTTTTTTATTTATGTCATTGTAACTTAAACATTTGCATCAATTTAAGACAAATAAAATTATCTCTAAAGCAAACACACCAACTGTTTCGAACTAAATAGAACAAACAAGCAATAAATTGCGTCATTTGGAACTAATGTTTATTTGAAAAAATAAACGCTTTGATGAATTACCGACAAGCAATTATTAATGTCGTGTTATAATTTCTAAACAAATAGACATAGTTCATTAATTTTTGTTATCTTACTTCGAACAAACAGGACTTAAATCTCAAATTAAATCCCCCCAGTTTAAGTGATTCTGCCCCAATCCCGAAGTTGGAACTAATTTTAAAATCCCTAGGCAACTCATAAGCCCCGTCAACCAGCATTAAATTCGGACAGCAAATCCACGTCACGCATCCTTTACAATCAGTGTTTCCGATGACTAAACATGTCTCGATTTGAAATTGAATTATTGCCCGGATCCTGCATTGTCGTCAACAAGGTTAGCGCCAAAGCCAGGAATTGTCAGAGATTTCTGGATACCTGCTTTCTGTAGTTTCTCGGGGTTTTCGAAAGTGATGCCAAAGAAAAATGCATTCCACATATTACACACATTTATTGTGTATTCTAACTGAAGATTTTGTTGGCAAAACTATTGAATCCTTAGAAAGAGAAAATTAAAAAAAAAAAATGTAATAAAGTTGTTACTTTTCCCTCAAAGTTAGTTAGGGTACATTATTATATGAAATATCAAGGTAAAATAATATTAGTTATTTAAGACAAAGAGTTGACAATAATATTTGAAATAGAAATATAGAGTCAAAGAAATTGAACACCTAATTAAAAGTAGAGACATTGCATCAAATCGAGATGCATCAAATCACAAGGAATCCGCTGACTCGGACATGTACGTCGTAGAGATGAGGGAAACATCATTAAAAGGATTATGTTATGGAAATTGTACAACAATGGGAAGAGAGGAAGACCAATGGAAAAGTGGATTGATAGTGTCGAAGAGGATCTAAGACAACTGAAAATTATTAACTGGATGAGGTTGGCATTAGGTACAATATTATTATATACAATATTAAGGTACAATATTATTATATACAAAATTAAGGTACAATATTATTATATACAATATTAAGGTACAATATTATTATATACAATATTAAGGTACAATATTATTATATACAATATTATTATATACAATATTATTATATACAATATTAGGTGTTATTTTGGACAAGGAGTTGACAATAATGTATGGATTAGCAGACTAAACAAAGAAATTGGACACCTAATTAAAAGTACAGACAATGTGAGAATTATCAAATACCTCACAAGGAATCTGCTGGCTTGGACATGTACTATATCGTAGAGATGAGGGAAACGTCATTAAAAGGATTATGTTATGTAAATTGTACAACAATGGGAATAGAGGAAGACCAATGGAAAAGTGGATTGATAGTGTGAAAGACAACTGAAAATTATTAACTGGATGACGTTGGCATCAGGTACAATATTATTATATACAATATTAAGGTACAATCAATATTAACGTACAATAATACTAGTTATTCTGGACAAAGAGTTGACAATTATATGGATTAGTACACTAAACAAAGAAATTGGATACCTAATTAAAAGTAGAGACATTGTGAGAATTATCAAATACCTCACAAGGAATCTGCTGGCTTGGACATGTACTATATCGTAGAGATGAAGGAAACGTCATTAAAAGGATTATGTTATGTAAATTGTACAACAATGGGAAGAGAGGAAGATCAATGGAAAAGTGGATTGATAGTGTGAATGAGGATCTTAGACAACTGAAAATTATTAACTGGATGACGTTGGCATCAGGTACAATATTATTATATACAATATTAAGGTACAAATATTATTATATACAATATTAAGGTACAATATTAGTATATATAATATTAAGGTACGATATTATTATATACAATATTAAGGTACAATATTATTATATGCAATATTAAAAACAATAATACTAGTTATTTTGGACAAGGAGTTGACAATAATGTATGGATTAGTAGACTAAACAAAGAAATTGGGACACTAATTAAAAGTAGAGACATTGTGAGAATTATCAAATACCTCACAAGGAATCTGCTGGCTTGGACATGTACTATGTCGTAGAGATGAGGGAAACGTCATTAAAAGGATTATGTTATTTAAATTGTTCAACAATAGGAAGAGCAAGGAAAAGATGGATTGATAGTGTCGAAGAGGATCTTAGACAACTGGATTACTAACTGGGAGAGATTGGCATTGGTGCGAGACAGATGAGAGCTGTAGTGTTGGAGGCTCAAGTGTGTACCAGGCTGCAGTGCCAGTAAAGAAGAAGATTGCTAGTTATTATCATAACTGTGGGTGCAGTATCTTATTATAAAACATTTATTGTGAATTTTTATTCAACTGTTCAGTAGTTCAACTAATCATAAATATTTGGAGAATATTTTTATATTGTTGGACATTGGTGGAACTTGCATACTTATGTGTGCCTTGAACAACTTACAAAAGAATATAAGGGGAAGACATTGCCTTCCATCGGGGCCTATAAAGGTAATTACCCCACATTTGCATGTTGCATGATAAAAAAATCCCTTAAACATCCACTAGACAGTCTGGCTATCGATGAGGGACGTTTTACGTTCATTGTAATATTCGCCATCTAATGGTTTATATTGTTGAACATTTGGACCTTGTGTCTTATGAGGTCTTGAACAAATCACAAAAGACGATAAGGGAATACATTGCCTTCCAGCGGGGCCTATAAAGGTAATTACCCCACATTTGCATGTTGCATGATAAAAAAAAAACCCCTAATCTGGCTATCGATGAGGGACGTTTTACGTTCATTGTAATATTCGCCATGTAATGGTTTATATTGTTGAACATTCGCGGACCTTGTGTACTTATGGTCTTGAACAAACCACAAAAAGACGATAAGGGGAATACATTGCCTTCCAGGAAGTCTTTAAAGATTATTAACCCACATTTGCATGTTGTATGATAAAAACCTGTGAGCACCCCCTAGGAAGTCTGGCCTACGATGAAGGATGTTTTACGCACATTGCCAAATTCACCATCTAGTGGTTTATATTGTTGAACATTTGTGAACCTTGTGTTCATTGCCTTCCAGGGGGCCTTTAAAGGTAAAAATTACACCCCATTTGTGTGTCGTATGATAAAAAAACCCCCACAAACACCCTACTGTTCCGCACTAGAACTGTACCTCGAACACTTGCAAAATAATTGTATTTGTCCTAAATTTGACAAAAAAGCAGTATTTATAAAAAATACAAATAAAATTAATAATAAAATAAATAATTAAACTAAAGTATTTACAGAAATAACAAAAAAAATTGTAAAATTATTTCGACAGGAAACAAATTTTAATCAACAATTTTGGTGACACGAAAAAAATATGACTTTGGATTTTTTTGCACATTGAAAGGTTTCAACACAAATTTTTCAAAGAAAAATAGCATTTAAAAATTGCGATATAAGTTTCTTGTTACTTTGTCAAATTATGTAAATATTAAAATTAACTAAAAATAAATTATATTTCTATTCTTAAAGAATTTTTCATTAAATTTTAATTGAGACTTTCAGATTATTAATATTTTCTGAAACTTTTTACTGAAAATTATATTCTTCTTTATTTATTCTCAGCAAATATTTGTAAAAATAACTCCTTGCACTACTTAGAGAAAATTTTAAATACGAGACAATTTAAATTAAACTGCTTGTTTTAATTTCCACGAAAAATATAACGACTAAAAATGAAAAAAAAAAATTATACACTAATTTCTTGCAGAGATTTTACAGAGATGAGCAGCACTTTTAAGTTAATCAAAAATTTTTATAAAAAAACTAGAAGACTTTTGATGAAGTTCTAAGATTTCGACAACTACAAGACAAAGAAAGTTCTGGTTCTTTCCTTCAAAAAAAATGAGTTTGAAGCAAGATTCCACGGAGCTGTCAGTACATTTTTCAGGATGAAAGAAATGTATTTTGTTTATGGTTCTTTCCTTCAAAAACTGTTCCGATGTTTTTCAAAAGTAGGTAAACTTGTCCACTTTTCACATAAGATGGTTAAAAATTCCACCAATTTTTTACCGCTTTAAAGAACTTCATATGCTTAACAAAGGTGAGTTTGCAGAGAATAGAATTAAAACCAAGTAATGTTTAATTTGATTTTAATAAAGTTTATTTTAACTGATGTTATTAAAAATTAATTTCTAATAGTTATTTTGCAATATTGATGCAAATCGTATGTATTTTAAGTTTTATTCATTTCAATATCTATATATTATTTATTTATATCAGGACGTATTCCATTTTTATATGTTGTTATTTATTTTAGTTTTAATGTTTACATAAATTCACAAAGTCATGAAAAAAACAACAACCTAATATTGCAAATTTGTTTTAAATGGTAATTTTCATTGAAAAATCTGTGTTTAAATCTTTTAATCTGCAAAAATCCAAAATCATATTTTTTTTTTGTATTGTTTATCGAAATTGTTCATTAAAATTAATTTACTGTCGAACTAACTACCTTTTAATTTACATACCTTTATTATTTATGCAACTACTTAATTATGTATTGCATCTTATTTTCTATAATATGATAGAATAATTGCTTAGAATATTTTATCTTCATTTATAAAATATAATTTCTCAAATTTTTAATTTGTTTACATGTCCTGTTCTTTTTTTGTAATTACTTAATTACGTATTGTATCTTATTTCCTAGAATATTATGATAACTATCATGTAAATGGAATATGTCATATGAAGGCAATATCTCAGATCATTTAAGTATCAATGAAATAATGCCAGAGCACCTTATTCCTTGTTCATTGATAGTAGGGCAGAGGAGGTCGAGGGCTTACAGGAGGACGAGAATTCAATTCCCACTTGTGGGAGTTTTTTAAAGTCTTTTTCATATATATTCGATTAAAATTGTATGACTCTTCTTCAAAACTATATGAAAATATAGGACAAATGATATTTCTCATGGAAAGCAATACATGCAGCTCGTTCCTCATATTGTACTAAGAAATGATGTTTAAACAATTTTTGCTGGTGGTGTATACATTACACATGTATTGCAGTAATTGTTTGAGCAATTTAAACTAGTGGTATGTGTTATAGGAGAAAACTGGAGGAAAACAAAGGAGAAAAAGGAGAACTGGAGGACGATTGTTATACTTGTATAAAATATCGCAATGGCTTTCAGATTATTTATGAGAGAATTTTTAACAGACAATAACACTTAAAAGTTAGTTTCTGAGATGAGCAAACCTCTTCTATCTATTTGATAATGTAAATAGGAAATGTTTGAGAATGTTGTTCTGGATTTCAATGGTTTGTTTTTCCACGGTTTACAAGGTTTGTATATTTCAAGTTTATTTGCTTTAACAAGATATTGCCCGATTTCCATTGTTTGTGCTCCCAGATTGCCACCCATATTGCTTATTTCCACGTTTCTGTTTTTTACCGAAGAACCAGACTCCAGATTTTCTTATTGTTTTTATCAGTGATCCCACATTCCAGATTTCTTCGCTTTATTTTTAATCGGAGAAACCTGATACCGGATTTCCTGAGGTTTTTTTTAATTTTTATTTCTCAGGGTATCCAATAAAAAATTAATAAAAATATTACACGTGTTTCTTCCGTTTCATGAGAGGACAGCTATCATATTATTAATACAAATTCTCTTATTGTAATTCCACGTTTTTCAGGTTTGCATATTCCAAGTCCAATTCGTTTACTAGATATTCCCGATTTCCATCGTTTGGGTACTCGCGGTTTCTTTAATCTTTTTTTTTTTTATCCAGACTCCAGGTTTCTTTATTATTTTTATTGGGGATCCCTTTCCTTATTCTTTTTAATCGGATAACCCTGGTATCAGGTTTTCTGAGTTTCTTTTATTTATCATGGTCTTCAATTAAAAAAATAATAAAAATATTACCCATGCCATTCCGTTCCTTTACAGGATATCTATCTATATCCATATGCTGATCTAATAGCTCCTCTTTTTGTAAATCCTCGTTATATCACACATTCGTATGTTTGCACATTTTTTATTAAAAAGTCACACAAAATATGTAATTTTCATATAAAACCCATTTTATTTTATTCTGCCGACATGTAGGGTATAATTAAGGATTACTATAATTTAATTTTTCCAATTGAATAAATGACAAATCAGACATTTCATTTGAGTACATAATTGACATTTCACCCCATTATAATATCGCTGAGATAAAATAATTTTGCTTACCGGTTATAACATTCAGTGAATATTAATTGTTAAATAATCTCTAAATTCAGAATTGAGTTAAACATACATTAATGTTTCAATTTATGTCAGTATTATAACTTTGCTAATTTAAACATTGTTCTGTATATTTTAGAATAAGATGATTTTCTAGGATGTTTTTAGATGAGGATTTAAAAACAGTTTTATAACAGTACTTTCGTTCAGAGTTATGATACTATATTAACCTTATACTTCAGTCTAATACATCGATATTCATGTTTGGACTAAAAATTAGACAAACAAAATTATAAACATCGAAATTCAATATTTGAGTGAAAAATAAATTTAGTGATACTTAATTAATACTTAAATTTGGTGACATTTGTATAGTGTTTTTGAGTTAATAAGTAAACAAATAATAGGAAACCCCATAAATACTTACTTACCATATAATATATCAAAAATTTAATAAAACTTGTCGAATATATTGTTCACATATTTATATAAATGTTATAAGAAGACCATTCTTTATTACTGACCATGTAACAGTTTTTCATTCATACGAGAATTACATACAAATAACTGTATTACGTTGCCTTCAATTTTTGCCTTTTTTGAAAATAAGAGTTTTTATAAAAACAATCATTCACATAACACGCATATGAAAAATGCAATAGAATTGAATCTAGATGTATATCCCCTTAGAATTTCATAACGCTTACCAATACACAGCATGGAACTGAATATCACTTATTCATATAACGGGCCATCAATGAATCTCACAGGAAAAATTTTAAATTTTTTTAGTTTTATAATAAATTTGTGAAAATACTTCCACCTATTCCATTTTCTTTATGTAAATTGTGAATGCAGAGCACTTGAACCGAAATCATTCGCTATTAGAAGGACAGACATGTAATAAATTCAGCTTAACCCAGGATATACCACGATGGACTAATACACAGTAGTTGCATTTTGCCATTGCAACAATGAACGAATGCTACTTAGTGATGACACTTGAGTAAGTTTGCATCCTCTTTTCTCTTTTAACTTGCCAATTTGTCGAATTTCAAATCCAGCTATCATAATTCGAAAATATGACGCGTTGTCCGCCAAGCAGATGCAAACTTATTACTACGTATTTTTTATTACTACTTACATTGTGCTTTCTTATCCCACTTGGTAGACAGCAGCTTCTAGACCAAGTCCTAGAACCTGCCTGGTCTCATTGAAAGATGGAAAGCGGGGCGATCAGCTTCTGTTGTGATGGTGCACCCGTAGGTAGAAATCTGACTTGGCGCCGTGACTCTGACTTTTAAGGTAAGGTTGTCAGCCCTACACTTTACAGTCATATTAGACAGGGGACCTACGACTTAAAGTAAATTCGAACCACTACAAACATCAATGGCACTACCGGGACTGGAACCCGAAACTTGTGGCAACGAGGGCCAAACACTCAGCAATCACTACTTATTACTACATTTTTAATTCTCGGACACTCTGTATAACTACATTTGGACTAAGGGATTCTTTCATGTGCTCGGTTATATTTCTTTGCACTTAATAATGGCTGCATAATCCTCTCGTAAATTAAGTATTCCAAACGATTCGTATACGAGTAAGGGGGATTCAGCTTTTAATACAAGTAGAAAATAAAAAAAAACAATAAAAAACTGAGAATAAACTATATTTTAATCACTTTATCATAAAGGATTTCAGTGTTTAGAATAATTCAAATATCTCTGGAATTAAATTTGTTATCTTTCACGGAGGTATTTCTATGAATAAAAAGTTACACTTAAGATTAAAGATCTTGCTCCAAATTTTTATTCAGAGTAAAGTGTTCTTGAATTTGAAGACTGGTTATTTGCTTTCAAAAGTGTTTTTACTTATCTAAATACATGTATTTTGCATACAAGTCCAAGCAATTTATAATATTCCATAAAGCTTAATTTATAAAATACAACAGCGATATAAAAAAAAACCCACCTTGTATTAATTTCACATTATTACTCAAATATTATATAATGTATTAGATGTATTCCAATATTAGTGGTAATATTTCATAGGTATTAATATTAAATTATTATTTTGGTACACCTCCTGCCATGAAAAAAAAAAAAAATCCGGAATCTGATCGCGACGTCACCTACCGGGTCCAAATGTAAAACCAACGCATCTAAGGACCCACTCAAACATACAAAAAAAAAAATTTCATCAAAATCGGTCCAGCCGTTTAATAGGAGAATTTTGCAGTAAAAAGCGAAAATTACAATCAAGTTGTGTGGCAACAAAAAATAAAATTGACATTCCACAGGAAATCAGAACAACTAATGTTGGAACAACATGCCAGAAAGAGGGCAAACATACAGAAGGTGAAAACATTGTAGCATCAAAACCAACCAGAAACGGACAAACATGTTACCAACATATAATGTTCTATTGGGTGCAGAGTCTTATGTTGTTCACCAGAGTAATTAAAAATAATACATTTGGCCATTCACATTGTATTTGGTTTTTCTACCATTTACTTCATGCGCAATTAATTATATTTTTAATTTTGAAACAACTAATAATCAATAGTTTTACAAAAGGCATATTTTTTTGTATTTCATATTTTTTTATTGAATAAGTCAGTAAAATGTCATTGATTGTCTTGGGCGGTGGTAAATATGTTACCACCCCTGTTATAAACAATAGCCCCAACAACAAAATTAAAAAATACTTTTTTTTGGTCATAAATGAGCTTTTTTTCTAATTATAGCGTAAAATGTAAATTTTAAAGAAAACGGCTTGTACCCGTTAAAGGGTTAACTTAAGAAAAAGAGTAAATTTTAATGAAGCATACAGTCTTTCTTAAGAGAAAAATGTCTTGTTTACCCATGATGTAATTAACTTACACTTAATTTTCTTCTCATCTCTTAAGAATTTATTATGCATTTCACTTTTCAATTCCTAATAATGAAGCAAGATAATCCTTAAATTTATAATGTTGAAAAATAATGTAATTTTGTGCCTGTGTTTTATGTTCGAAAACACATTTAACTACAGTCTTAGTATTTTTTAGCCCTATTTTCATAGAATTCCAAAGAAATGTTGTAATGTAAAAACATTATTTTCTAATTTTTAAATAATGTTCATAACTTTTTATCCTTTCAATACATTAAAAATGTTGATAAAATATTTTTAGCAGAAGAAGATTATTTTTAAAGTAAAAATATAGATTCAATTTGTGATTGAATTAATGCAAAACAATTTAAGAACTGAATTTGCTTAAAAAAATTCTACAAGCAGAATTTACTAATTATTTTATTTTCTCTTATTATACAAGGTAGCTTAAATTGAACTGTATAAAAAGAAAACAGGTAAATGAATTTTTATTGAATTAATTTCATATAATTTGCTAATATAGTGTAAAAATATATATTTTCAAGTTTTATTTTGTTATTCTGAAATCTTCATTAGAAAATCTGTTTATGCGAAAGGACGATGCTGGATAAATTTCCTACCCAAATTTTTAAAATAAATGCTCATCAACATTACAATGCAAGGTGAGTGACTAAACTTAAATAGATGAGGAACACTAAATTATGCATGAGAAAAACAAATTAGGGCCATCCGCGAACAACGAAGTGTAGAAATCACTTTGACTTTCTAACAAAACGCAGGTAAAAGAAAGCATTGTTCCAACAGAAGCAGCCTAGCGTGCCACAAACAATAGCATGTTGCATGTTACGCCAGTGATTTCAGTTCCAGCATTATTTTTTTATTACATGGCGCAGGAGTTAAAAGGTAAGTAGTATCTTTATTTTTTTTCCTTTACACTTCGATCCCATATCTAAGGCTTTGTAGCATCTGTCAAATAGAAAAGGTGAGGGTGAATTATCGTCATGTCTCATGCATACCATGACGAGCAGTCTGATGCCTTTGGGAGGGACAATATACTTTAAGAACAATAACTTTGCATTTTCTTGTTACACGGGAAAAAAATTCAAAAATCTCCCACAAAACAGTCATATTATCGATGCGAGAAGATTTATTCACACTGTCATAATCACTATCAAATGTCCCCGCTTCTGGAAGTAGTGACTACAACAATGACATCAACGGATTCGAACCTCAACCTTCCTTTTATGTTAGAAGAGAACGTTATCACTGGACTACGAGTCGAGGCTGCTAAAAAAGTATCGACAAACCGGTACAGACTTGAATTCTGCATGGTTACGTAAACACGATCGAAAGCTTTCAAACAAACTCGTATTGATAGATAAAAGCGGCTTTTATGTTATGGAACAAAGTTAAAGGAAACAATTTGATATTTTAAGGCAGGAAAAATTCATTTCTGCACCAAAATCTGCAAAGTATCTGGGTATTTCTTCTTCACGAAAACTATGGTTGCAGGGTTCATTTTATCAGTGTAGTTGTTGCTTCAAATTGTTGTAGACAAACTGGACTACATTTTACAGTAAGATGGGATTCAACAACAATAACATAACCCCGTATTCGATTGCCTCAACAACCCTTTCGCACATCACTGAATTAACCATACTGAGTCAAAAAAATATAGCATTTATGTTGTACCTCAGGTAACTAATCTAATATGTTGCAATTTTTTGCCTTTAGATTTATGTTAATGTTGTATTTGTTCTTCCTACTTCTCCAGGACTTGAAATAATTGAACCAACGTTAAAAAGGAACTTTTAAAATCAGGCTATATTTGTGGGGTAGAAACTAAACTATTATGCAAGCGTCTACAGCGGCACAGAAGGAATCCTCATCAAACACAAATAGAAATGTGCGTGTGTGTGTGTGTGTGTGTGTGTGTACAGAGAGAATTATATATATAACCTGCCTCAATGAGTTGATAATTATGATGAGGAAATATCGATATGAGTAAATGTGATTATGGAGGGAAAAATGAATATTTAATAAGATAATTAGTAATATTTAGTAAGATAATTAGTAAATACATTTAACTATGATAATTAAATTAAAATAATATTTAATTAATCAAACAATTGTTATGCGTAGTTTTAATAAAAAAAAATAAATATTTGCTATAGATTTTTAGAAGGTGTGTGTTTAAAATTGGTGTATATAGTAATAAAAATTTCTTAATATAAATAATCTCTTAAACTATTATGGAAAATATAAAGTACAAAGAAAATGTTTTTTAAAGTTACTGATTTCCAAAAATGAAGGAAAAAAATCAGAAAAAATAATTGTTTTTAGTCATTGCAATTTATTAGATTTTCCCTAACCATTAATAAAACTGTAATGCCTTCCAATGGCAATAGACAACTACATGCCTTTTAAAAGAGCAACCCTTACAGTAGTTACAAGACATTATCTGAGCTGGATTAGTATATTGACTCTGTGTTGGGGGGTGGGGGGTTGGTCTTACATTTAACTGCCAATAGCGGTCATCTAATAACTTGCAGCTCTAGGTTAGTTGTACATTATAGAAGATGATTCTGTTCATAGAAATTCAAACCATTTTCTATGATTTGTACAGAAGGGTTCACTTTCAACAGTTTTGTTGCATTGAGTTGAATGCGACTTCATTCTATTCTTCTATTCATCAATACCCCGCCATAGTAATTCTTAAGGTAACAGATGCAAAATACTCATATCTAAACCATATTAAACACGAAAGTTTATTACGAAGTATCTACTTGCAGAAATTACAGTCGCTATTAAAGCCTATTTTGATCTCCGGATTCCATAATGTTAAATGGTATCAGCTACATTACATTCGCATACCATATTATGATGGTTCAATAATGTTGAATGGTCTCAGCTTCATTATATTCGTATATCATATTATGATGTAGCATTATATTTCACGTATAATGTGTAATTTGATCAAATTTCTTATTTTTGTAGTTGTAATCGAATTTTTTCTTATTTTTACTTTTATGGTAAATAGTGCATTTCTAAGTAACCAAAGATAATTGCTATTATCTTTGTTAGCTTACTTTATTACTTTTGATCACAACTTATTAAATTTAACTACTTAGTGAATATATTTCATCTGCACTATAATTCATTTCTAATTTAATTATAAAGTAATTCGCATATTTTAATACTTTTTTTTAATTCATCTTTCTGCTAATATTTTTTATAAAATCATTCTTGTAGAAACAATAAGTAGTTATTTAGGACGCAGTCATTTTTAATTAAAAGTTAAAATTACAAAAAAAAAAAAAAAATTTTGTAACACATATATATATATATATATATATATATATATATTGATGAAAAATACGATTTTTTGAGAAATTTAATTATTTCCATCATCAAAATACACATGACTTTATAAATGATTTTACTAGATATTATTTTCAAAATTGTCTCCAATAACATCAATTTGCACGGTAGAACAAAATAGAATGTGAATGCATTCGAGAAAAGTGGCTATATATTTGTCCAAGTGTCTTATGTTATTCAGGTATCCTCAAGGTCCAGACTATTTATGGACCAGCGTAAGAGTAAGGCATGGAATTATACGACATTCTTTTGGATTTTTTATTATGTTGTATTATAATTCTAATCGTTCTATGTTGAAATTCAAATTGTATTTTTTAAATCCTTATTGTGCAAGACATTTCTGTGTAACTACAACTATTATTTACTTTAATTAACTTTGGGAATAAATACCAATAACAATGGATAGAAAATAATTATTAGAAACAAAAAGGAATCTTTGTGCAGAATAAAAAAAATAATAAAAACTTTTAAAAGTTATAAGGCGACAAATAAACATTTATTTCCTGAGCATTATGTTTAGCAAGAGCAATGTTTTTTTTTTTTTTCAAATAAAGTATGTACAGTGTTTGGAATATGGAAGGAATATTAGGAAAATTAGATTATCTGTTACAGCGATCCTTTTTTAATTAGAAGATCTATTATTTAAACATATCTATCAATAAACGAAATAAACTACAATTTATCATCTGAGTTAGAGAAAAAAATTTAATATTTTTATATTCAGACAAAAAAGAAATAATATTTTGTCCGTGATTTTATTATATATTAAATGTCCATGAAATATATTAAGACAATCAATCAGCGTTATTTTTTAAAATTTCAATAAATAATTTTACGAAGGATGACAATTAAAGTATAGCACAAATTTTTTGACAATTGTACTTAAAAATTCATCGAATACACATTATTAAGAGAATTTTTAAATGGCACTATGACATCACATTTCATATTTAAATTAAATACCTTAAAACTCCCATTTTTCTCATATTCCCCATATTCTATATAACATTTATTTTTAAAAATGATTAAATTTGCTTGGCATATAAGACATTTTTAATTCTAAACAGATACAATTAAAAATTTATTATAAAACACCGATTTTGTCAATAATTTGTTTAAATTCAGTCAACAATAAACTATTTTTAAAAACTGTGTCACAACCATCACCCATATGGTTTCCTGAAAACATTTTTTTTAGATTAATTTATCCCTTTTGTTGACTTTTAAAACCTTTTTATATTTCAACTGTCGTACGTAATAGAATAATGTACTTATTACCATAAAAATACGTAAAGTCATCATGTGACTGAATTATTGAAAATGGCATTTTGAGATGAACCAATCAATCTATCAACCTATAAAACACATTGTCTGTTCAAAAGATGTTTCTAAAGTCTGACATATAAAAGCTGTCTAAAGATATCTTCCTACATTAGAGAGAGAATCTCTCCCTTTGATATAAATACCAGGAAAGAATGGCCGATGACAAGAACTCCATCAAGGAAGCTTTACTCGCCTAGTGGAAAGTGGATTATATATAGAATCACATCAACCAAAGCTAATGTGCATTGAATGACATGGATTTTCAGCAACAATACCATGCATCATTTTAAAATCATTATTTAAAAAGTAGAAAATGGAATTCACTCTACATCGGAATAAGAAAGACAGACATTTTATGCTTCATTTGACTATTTGCATTGTATATTGAAATATACTATGAAATTTTATGTATGCAATAATAGCACAACAAATACAGTAGAACCTCTTTAAGTCGAATCTCGATAAGTCGAAAACCTCCAAAACTGGAAAGTTTTTTTTTTTCCCTTCCCTTTGAGCCCCAAAACCTCCATTACTCGAAATTTCAACCCTCTATATGTCAAAATAATTAGTCAATCCCCACAAGCCATTTTGGTATATATTTTCCCTGCCGTAACTAAAAAAAAAAAAAAAAAAAAAAATTGGACCTCTGTATCTCGAACCTTAGCAATGTTTGATTTTACATTTTACAACGATAGATAGTCTTTATTGATATAGATAGAAAAGATCGAATTGTCTAAAGCAAAATAAATAAATAAATAAATAAAAATAACTGACTCTGTTGATACATGATATTTTTAATTTTAAGGTTGCTTCGGAATTATTTTGATTTTTATTGTAGTACATAATATAACTTTTAAGTTGCAAATAAGCATGTTTATTACCTCTGTAACTTGAATTTTTATTTATTTTGCCTCTCTAACTCAAAATAAGTTAGAAAGAATCTAGACCTCTACAACTCGAATATTTCCTTACAAAATTCGTGTAAGTTGAAATGCTCCATAAGTCGAAAACTCTATAACTCGAATTATTTGGCGTCTCCCTTGAAGTTCGACTTACAGAGGTTCTACTGTAATAAAAAAAAAAAAAAAAAATTAAAGTCAATTCCTACTTTTTTTCACTATATTGCAGAAAGTCCTTTTTAAATAAAGTTGAATTTTTCCTCTTACATTTAGCGCCATCTATTGGTAGATACATGCAATTTAAATCTAAAAAAATTAAAATTAATTAATTTAATTTAATGAATGAAATAATATTTGTAAAAACTATATTAACATCAAGTGTCATCTACTACAAGTTTCAAAAAATGTATTTGTACTTGAGTGGATGAATAAAAAGTATTTTATGAACGATTGAAAATTTGAACAAGATATATGTAGGGAGAGAGTGAGCTAATAGTAGGAATTGAATTAAGTAAAAATAGTATGGAATTTTGACAATGTATTGATATATTTGTGATATACCATTTGGAAAATATTGTTTATGAATTAGCTATCTCTAAGTTGAATTTCTAGGGATTCTTATATTTAACTATTTTAATTTAATTTTCGTTATCAAATGCTTCTTTATTGCATTTTGAATCTTATGATGTATTTTAATAGATTAGACTTCTGTCTGTGAGAACTGTAAACGAATTTTGAATGCTTCACTTTCTTAACCTACTTGTCGACGAAATTTTAGTTTATTTTCTAATGAAAGTTTATCAATTTTATTATAATTTCATTATTAGATATTCCGTTTTATACTTGGCGATTTACAATAAATTCACGATTTTACAATTACGCCTGTAACGAAAGGGAAATAATTAACAACGTCTAATTTTTATCCAATGGTTCTCAGTTGGTTTTCATGTTGGAAAACTTTGTCTGCGATGCAGTACAAAGTCGGGCTGGTATGTACAGTCGCTTAAAAACAAGTAATATAAAAAAGTTTCTTTAAAGTCAATTCCTACTTTTTTTTTTTTTACTATATTGTAGAAAAGTCCAAAGCAGGTTGAAATTTTGCTTTTACATCTGGCGCCATTTATTATTAGATACATGTAACTTAAATGTAAAAAAAAAACTAAATTAATTAAATTTAATTAATGAATTAATATTTTAAATAACTGCATTAACATCAAGTGTCATCCACTACAAGTTCAAAAAAATGTATTTGAATTTGAGTGGATGAATAAAAAGTATTTTATGAACGATTGAAAATTGGAACAAGATATACATTGAAGTGACAAAAGTCATGGGATAGCAATATGCAAATTTTCAGATGGCAGTAGCATCGTGTAGAACAGGTATAAATGCGCAGTGCTTTCGCACAGCTTTCATTTCTGTTCAAGTTAATCATGTGAAGAGGTTTTGACGTGATGATGACCGCACGACGGAATTAACAGACTTTGAACGCGGAATGTTAGTTGGAGCTAGACGCATGGGTCATGCCATTTCGGAAATCGTTAGGGAATTCAACATTCCCAGATCCACTGTGTCAAGAGTGTGCCGAGAGTATGAAATTTCAGGCATAACATCCCACCATGGACAGCGCAGTGGTCGACCTCCTGCACTTAACGACCGAGTCCGGCGACGTCTGCAAAGAGTCGTAAATTCTAATAGACAAGCAACACTGCGTCAAATAACCGCAGAAATCAATGTGGAACGTACAAGGGACTTGTCTGTTAGAACTGTGCGGAGAAATTTGGCTTTCTTGAGCTATTCCAGCAGAAGACCGACTCGAGTACCTTTACTGACAGAACGACATCGCCTGCATCGTGGGCACGTGAGCATATCGGTTGGTCCCTAGATGAATGGAAAACCGTGGCCTGGTCCGATGAGTCCCGATTTCAGTTGGTAAGAGCTGATGGTAGGGTTCGAGTGTGTCGCAGACCCCACGAAGCCATGGACCCAAACTGTCAGCAAGGCACTGTTCAAGCTGGTGGTGGCTCCGTAATGGTGTGGGCTGTTTTTTCATGTCATGGACTTGATCCTCTGGTGCGACTGGACCGAACATTGACTGGAAATGCTTATGTTCAGCTACTTGGAGATCACTTGCAGCCATTCATGGACTTCATGTACCCAAAAAACCGTGGGATTTTTATGGATGACAATGCGCTTTGTCACCGGGCCACAACTGTTCGCATTGGTTTGAAGAACATTCTGGACAATTCAACGAATGATCTGGCAACCTAGATCGCCCGACATGAATCCCATCGAGCATTTATGGGACATCATCGAGAGGTCTGTTCGTGCCCAAAATCCTGCACCATCAACGCTTTCACAATTATGGACGTCTATTGAGACAGCATGGCTCAATATTCCTGCAGAAGACTTCCAACGACTTTAGAGTTGAGTCCATGCCACGTCGAGTTGCTGCACTTCGCCGGGCGAAAGGAGATTAGAGGTATTAAGAGGTATCCCATGACTTTTGTCACTTCAGTGTATATGGGAAGAGTGTAAACTAATAGAAGGAATTGAAAAATAGGACATTTTTAAAACTTTTGTAACAATTATTAGATCTTCATGTAAGTGGAATTATGGGAAATGGGTTGAAATGAAGTAACTTATGGTGAAGTGCAGTTGACAATTAAATAACAAGATTAATTAATCACTAAATTGAAACTTTTCCATGACTGAATCCGATATTTTTAACTAAATCGATTCAGCATGGTAAAATAAATATATATATTTTTTTGTAGAGATCTGATAACAAATTTGAAGATATAGGTGCTCAAACATTTATTTTCTTAATATTAAATGGAACTTTAAACTTGAAACATGGTAATCAATATTTTTTAAAAAAATTTTGCAACAAAGCCGAAAGAAAAAAAAAATTAAATTAAAAATATAATTTTAATTACATTTTCTGAAATATTTTTAATAAACATCAAATATTAAATATAGGTATGAAAAAAAGTAATTATAGCTTGTCGAAATTTTTATGCGTTTGACTTTCTTTTTAACTCTAAAATTATTATGGAAAGTTTAGGAGATATTTAAAAATATATATATAAATTAGGGACTAGTTTTTAAATGTAAACAAATAAATAAATAAATATCAAAGCTAGTTCGTCAAGCAAAAAGTTGACCTGGAAGTAATTTAATTCATTTGATATAAATTTTTAATTGAATTCTTTATACATTTAACTAGAATTTTATTGTTTTAAAAATATGTATTACATATTTTTTTTTTTTTTTGAAAATTAAATTAGTTCTACATTTTCTAAATCAAAAATTATCATAATTTTTCTTAATAGAATAATAATAAACTAAAAATCACATAAAATTTTTTTTGTATAATTACATGTTTTTAAATAGAAAAAAAATATAATTTATTTTATTAAAGCTGTTTAAAATTTTTTTTTTATCAGAAATGTGTTGGTCTTTGATTTATATAAAATTGGTTGCAAATTAAAAAATTTGAAAACATAAAATGTTTTTAAAATAATATTTAAGAAATATTAAAATGGTCTTTAAAACTGTTGATTTAATTTAGACAGAAATAGATTAATTTTAATTTTTTATAATATGCATATAATTGATTTTTACATAAAATTCCCAGTTTTTATACATATTTACAATAATATGTGTATTTATTTCAGCATATTACATACTTACTTAGACGTTATTTGATATTTCTAGCTACAGCTATTATTTGTTAAATTTTGTTGAAACTTACTAAGCATTTAGCTTTAGTTCTAAATGAAATAATACGGCTAATGAAATTCATCATAATTTCAATACATGTTAGTGTTGCAAATGTTAAAAATTCAACCTAACGTTATGTAAGTTAATTAAAAAAATTTTTTAAACATATTATGTTAAGACATATAATATTAAGACATATAATGTTTTAACATATATTATTTCAAATCTTAAAATTCGAATTTAGAAAGCTTTTAAAAACGCTTAATACAATATACATTTCAACTGAATTTATTTATCTCGTATCACCTTGCAATATAAAATTTGAAAGAAAAATCCAATTAAATTTTTTTTCAATTTAAATATTTTTCATACGGAAGAAATTAAAAATCATAAAATCAGAAATACATGAAGACTAGAGACGAGAACATTCATTCATTAAATAAATAAATACGTAGATTAAAAGTAAAAAGTATAAAAAAATATGTTTTAATGAATTTCTTAAAATAAAAATTAAAATTAAGAATGTCATAAGAACAAAATAAATACTTCATAAGAACAAAATTATCAATTTAGTAAGAATATTTAAAAGGAATGAAAAATAAAATAAATACATCGCTATTGAAAAATAAGAATCTATTTTTAAAATAATTCAATAAAATAACTTGCAGGATTTCTTATGAGAAAATAATTAGTTTCGAAAATAATTAATGAATGCAAATTAAATAAATGCATCGTTATTGCAAAAAGAGAGTCTATTTATAAAAATAAAAAAATCAATAATGTATTTTTTATGATAAAAATAATTAAAAAATATTGATTCATTATTGAAATTGTTAGTGAATTGCTTTACCAATTAACTTCAAATCTAAGCTTTAAAAATTAATAATAATGTGATAATTTTGATATTACTTTGTAACTATCAAATTATTTCATTGAACTGCCTTTATTAATTTCATTTAATATAATATTCGTATTTTCTTTTATTAAAAGAATACAAATACTAAATATATATATATATATATATATTAGATTAGTATTGCTTTGTAAATGTATAACTTTTTAAAATTCTGATCTACATGTAATAGTCTCTCACACTTCTGAGTAATGAAATTGTTTATTTATTTCAGTAGACAAAATAATCTCAAAATTATTTAGTCCAGCATAAAATTAGTATATATGTTTTAGAATATATATATATATATATGTATATATGTGCTTGTGTGGTGTGTGCTTGTGTGTGTATTTTACTGACTCTTCATAGATCTCTAATACAAAATTTTAGCATAAACAACTTGTATTATACAGATGAGTTATCAAAATAATGGAAGTAACTGTGAATAAAAGTGACATTTAAGAATGCGCCGCGTACTGACATTAAAATATAATCTTAGCTACCAGTTTTTTTTTTAAATATAAAAAGCATACATCATTGTAGTATGAGGTAGATTTTAGTGAAGATGTATACGTCTTGAATTTTTGTCAAAAAAGTAAAATGTCTGATCTCACAGATTTTCAAAGAGTGACAAATTGAAGGATCTCGACTAGCTGAAGCAACGGTGACAGAAACTTTAAGGCGTTTCGTTTCTAAATAGTGCCTGTAGTCCCGACAACGTACACGCATTGCAACAAGACAAACTTGGCAAAGCAAAATAGTGGACAGAAAAACTAGCTGAGTGAAAGAGACAAATTTTGAAATAAATTATAATGTCTAAAAAGAAAAAACTTCAGCCAAAGTGACCGCAGGGCTCAATCAACAGCACAGGGCTAGATTATCCAGTGTCAAAAAGTACAATTAGGTTTGGTTTGGTTTGACGCTCTACCGAGATTTTGTGCGCACGAGGACTAAACAGACTGGGACATACAGATTAAAGTGGACTCTGAACCACTAACAAAAATCCATGCCAACGACAGGATTCATTAAGAGTTTGGAGAGACACCTACATTAACAGGACATTTTGGTGAGGAGCAATTCCCGAGCTTCATGTCACATATGTTAATGTTAATGACAAACGGCTTCTACAGTGATGCCACAACCAGAAAACCAGACCAATTGATAAGTGGAAGACAGTTATAGGGTCAGACGAATAATCTTTTTACACTTTTACCCACAACAGGAACAGGGTATGCATGTTTGGGAGGACACCTACACAAGCATATAATCGTGATTTTCTCCTTCAAACAATCAACCTTGGGAGTGGATCTGTCATGGTATGGGCCACCATGTAGTGATTATTTGCTGGCCAATCCTAACTCTTGAAAAGAAGGATCACTGGGAAAGAAGTTTAGGTGATCAAGTCCATCCTGTGAATTAACTTTGTTTATTGCAGGTTTAGTTTGGTTTTTCTCTCTACAGTCATCTTGCGCACACTTTAGGCTAAACAGACCGGGACCTTTAAATTAATTGTTTCCCTGCAGGAGAGACATAATTTTCAGGATGATAATGATCCTATTCTTGCAGACCTGTCCAATTATGATTTGATGAAATGAAACATCGACATTGACCCACAGTCCCCACCCCCTCCCCGACCTCAATATCGTCTAATCGTTATGGTCTATTTTTAAAAGGATCAATCCCTGAATCGAAATCCTCCACCGACATCTCTTCAGGGAATTTTTCACAATATCTCCATGAAGAACGGTTCAACATCCCTCTAAACACCATTCAGAACTTGTATATTTCACTTTCCACGTGAATCAAAAAGTTGTATTACATGTCAAAGGAGGTGCAATGCAATATTAGTAAAGGATTCCTTATAACTCTAGGGTGTTTTCATTATTTTGGTAACTTAATTCCATTATTTTATTGACCATTATTTATTTATATTTCCACTTGTAGATCATATAACTTATTATCTGTTATTGAAAAGAAGAATTTATTTCATATGTCTCTCAACCAATTTCAAGTAAACAATTCTTTTAAATGGGTCCAATCAAAATATGATAGATAAGAAATTGTTGTTGGAGATAACAACAAAAAGAAATCAGAATAATAATGTTATTATATCTAAAAATTTTGAAAAATTGCAAAGAATAGTAATGCTATTATATCTAAAAAATTGGGCTTTCTTAAAGAAGTTTTTCTTTTTGAAAGAAACTGTATAAATATGCTTTTAAAATAAGATGGATTTGATAACTTCACAAAACTTTATTAGTATTATAACAAATCTATAAACTTCTATGAAAATAAAACTGTTAGTCAAAAATACAAATTGCAATTTGATTGAATTCCCGGAAACCCTTAGGATATCTAAAATCTCTTCCTGAATTTACTGTTAACATGAATACTTTGCTTTTGAAAGATATATAAATAAATTTTACCACATAATAGGATATCCATTTTTTTCTATTCAATAAAATATGAAATTATGATAGTTACAATTATAGTTATCTGTAAACATAATTTTTAACTGTAGCGAAATCACTTCTCTGTAGTTTACAATCATTTAAAATCTGATAGGCTTTATGCCATTAAACGTTTTAAATATATATGCTTACATTTATAATGGGTCTTTTTAACAAATAAAAATCTTTTACTAAGTTTTCAAAACTTTAAAGGTAGAAATTTGAATACAAAATGGCAAACATAAATTGCAGAAAGGAATGTAGTAAAACTCAAAAGAATACTTCTTAGAAATTCCTGTGAAAAGCCAGGTTTGAAATGTTTTCATAAGGAATTCAAAAAGAGCAACTTTTAAGAAGGCATGTCACGTTTATTCAGGGTGCCTCATTAATACTTTTTTTTCATCCGTAACTATAACGGATGGTTTGTAGTATGAAGAAAAAAAGAAAGAAAATTCGAAACTGAATGACTGAACCTGTTTGCTCAAGAGTTTCAATTTTTATTATTTTTATCAGTTCTTTTTTCTTTTTGTTTCACTGTTGAATCTTTTTAAGAGAAAATTACTAAGTCTTTTCTATTTTATTTATTGAGTTCAAGATAAAGTTATATCTGTAAAATCATTAAGGAATCTAAAATGTTCTTCACGTTTTATAAGATCTCCATGCCAATTATTCTTGTCATTAAAGAAAGCCTTCTCTGTCGAAAGAGACTTCTCAGATGCCTAAGAAGTCCTCAGTGGGGAATTAATACTCAAAAAAGTAACTCGGAATGAACTGTTTCTTCCTTTTTTGAGATAATCTTGCAATTCTGTTCTTAGATACTAATTTGCATTTTTGACATAGCTATAATTACTTTAGACTACATCATTGTTTGAGTCCGTAACTTCTTATTAGAATATGTATTAAATTTCATAAGCTGTCAGATAATTTGTATTTTAAAATACAATAACTAGTCTTAAGTTTCAGGAATTTTTTTTTTTAAAGTTTGAATAAAAATTTCTGACAAGAATTGTATTGTGTCTCTGTTTCTCTGAAAGAATAATCTTTAAAATGGAAAAGAGAATATAAATAAAAAAGAATTATAAAATAGAAACATTGAATCCCTGTTTCAGAATGCAAAGATTTATTAATGTTTTTGGGCAGAATTTTACATTATTTTTATTTAAGAAATAGCAAATATAATGTTCTGCTTGTTTAGATATATTATATTAATTTTCGATTACTTTTAAATCAATTTTAGGCATTATAAAATATTGAAATAATAATGTTAATTTGATCCAATTGAATCTATTTTTTTGTATGTCCCTGTTGTATTTTATACTTAATGTTAAACTTAAAAAAATAAATAATGTTATAAATTGTATTGAAAATATATATATATTTAATATAAGCTAAGTACACTTTTTAAAAAAAAAAAAGAATAACTAATCTTCAAATTCAAGAATACTTTAATCTAAAAAAAAAAACATTTTAACAGGCTTTTTAATTTTACGTTTAACTTACTATGCAGTATATCTCTTAAAATGTAACAAATGTAATTTCAGAAATATTTACATTATTTTAAACACACAAATCCTTTATGATAAAGTTATTAAAATGTTTATTTTGAATTGTTCAATTTTCTACTTAATAGGTATTTAAAGCTAAAATCTTATTCATATACGAATTATTCGGAATACTTAATTTACGAGAGGGTTATTTAGTAATTATTAAGAGCAGAGGAATATAACTGAGCACATGAAAGAATCTTTTATTACCATCCAAGAATACTTTATTTATTAAATTCCTTCTATTAGTTCCCACTCTCCCTATATATATATATATCTTGTTCAAATTTTCAATCGTTCATAAAATACTTTTTATTCATCCACTCAAGTTCAAATACATTTTTTTTTTTAAACTTGTAGGGGGAGGACACTTGATTTTAATACAGTTTTTTCAAATAATTCATAAATTAAATTTAATTATTTAATTATATTTTTTTTTAGATTTAAATTGTAGGTATCTACCAATAGATGTCGCCAGATGTAAGAGGAAAATTTCAACTTCATTTATAAAGGACTTTCTGCAATATAATGGAAAAAAAGTAGGAATTGACTTTGCATATTTTATATTACTTGTTTAGTACAGAGTGTCCTAGAATTACAAAACACTTGTAAAAACATGTAATAATAAGATCGGATCTGCATAATGAACAACGAATCAGATTTCTGAATTATAATAGCTGGATTCGAAACTAGGCATATAAAGTTGAACCAAAATGGAATAAGCAAGTTGAAGAACAGAATGTAAACTTACCTAGATGCTATCATTATGTAGCATTCGTTCCATGCTACAATGTCAAAATGCAACTGCAGTGTATTACTCCACCATGGTGTATGCTAGGTAAAGATAGATTTTTTATGTCTGCCCTTCTAATAGCGAATGTATTCACAATATTACATAAATAAACTGGAATAGATGGAAATAAAATATTTTCTCAAATTTATAATAAAAATTAAAAAATTTCAAATTTTTTTATACGAGTTGCTTTGATTGCTTATATTACGTCCAAGTGATACTCAATTTCATGCCGTGTATTGGCAAGCGTTACGAGGGATATATATCAGTTTTAATTCCATTGGATTTTTCATATGTGCAATATGTGAAAGATTGTGCCTGTAAAAATTTAATTTTACAAACTGGAGGCACTGCAATACAGTTTTTTAATATACTTCCTTGCATGAATGAATGAATTATATGGTCAGTAATAAAGAATGGAATTATTATAATATTTATATAAATATGTGAAACAATATTTTCGACAGATTTTATTAAATTATCGATTTATTATAAAGTTTTTATATTTCTGGTTTTCTGGTTTTGTTTACATTGATTCAAAAACGCTATATTAAATATAATATTATAATAATATTTATATAAATATTATTATAATATTTATATAAATATTATTATAATATTTATATAAATATGTTTAAATTATCGATCTATTATAAAAAGTTTTATATTTCGTTTCTGTTATTGATTCAAAAACGCTATTATGATATTATATTCAAAAATATTATTATAATATTTATATAAATATGTGAAACAATATTTTCGACAGATTTTATT
Source organism: Caerostris extrusa (assembly GCA_021605095.1). Lineage (NCBI taxonomy): Eukaryota > Metazoa > Arthropoda > Arachnida > Araneae > Araneidae > Caerostris > Caerostris extrusa. Next base: position 48,271 of record BPLR01008449.1, on the reverse strand, counting down.
AAATTACAATAAAGTTTTTATATTTCGTTTCTGGTTTTCTTATTGTTTGTTTACTTATTGATTCAAAACGCTTACAAAAAATAAAATTGTAACTGAGGAATTTATATCACCACATTTCCTTTTCAATCAAATGTAGCTCAACTATTGGTTACCGTTGTATTAGACTTAAAATACAAAGTCAATCTAGAATCATAATTCTGAACGAAAGTATTATAATAAAACTGTTATTTTTCTATCTTCAAATGCAAAATCTCCCAATTCTACAGTATACATCACAATGTTTAAATTAATAATACTAGCACAAATTAAAACATTAACTCAATTTACATGTTTAACTCAATTGTGAATTTAGAGGTACATATTGTTTAACAATTAATATTCACTGAATATTATTTACTGGCGAGCAAAATCCTTTTATCTCAGTGATATTATAATGGGGTTAAATGTCAATTAAATACTCAAATGAAATGATTGATTTCCCATTTATTCAATGGGCAGAATTAAATTAAAGTAACAGTTAGTTATACCCTGCAGAATTGGAAGAATGCGAAAAAAATGGGTTTTATTCGAAAACTATACATTTGGGGGGACTTTTAAATAAAAGATGTGCAAAAATATGAATGTGTGATATAATGAGAAGTTACAAAAAGAGGATATATTGCATTAATAATAGATATACTGTAATGGAACGGAAAATATATTAATATGTGTAATATTTTATTAATATTATCATTATTATTATTTTGGAAACCCTGATAAAAAAGATACTCAGGAAACCTGGTATCAGGGTTCTCCAATTAAAAAATAAGGAAATCTTAAAAATACTCGAATAAAGAATAATATATAACAAGTGATATAAAAAAAAAAATAAAGTCTTTTTTTTTTTCAGTATATTGCAGAAAAGTCCTTTACAAATAAAGTTGAAATTTTCCTTTACATCTGGCGCCATCTATTATTAGATACATGCAACTTAAATCTAAAAAAAAAAATTAAAATTAATTAATTAATTAATATTTGAAAACTCTATTAAAATCCAGTGTCATCCACAACAAGTTCAAAAAATGTATTTGAACTTGAGTGGATGAATAAAAAGTATTTTATTAACGACTGAAAATTTGAAGAAGATATATATATAGGGAGAGTGTGAACTAATAATAGGAATGTAAAAAATCGGATACGTTGTAATATAAATGATTAATACATCATAATACATAGATAATGAAATAAATAAAGATCAAAAATACATTTGCAAGCATTTGCAAGGTAATTATTAGAAATTAATTTTTAATAACATCTGTTAAGAATATTTCATCAAAAACAAATAGAGTTTTAATTCTATTCTCTGAAAACTCATCTTTGTTAAGCATATGAAGTTCTTTAAAGCGGTGGGAAAAAAAGGCGGTGGAATTTTTCACCATCTTATGTAAGTGTGGACAAGTTTACCTACTTTTGAAAAACATCGGAACAGTTTTTGAAGGAAAGAACCAGAACTTTCTTTCATCCTGTCAAATGTGCTGACAGCTCCGTGGAATCTTGCTTCAAACTCAATTTTTTTTTTGTCTTCTAGTTGTCGAAACCTTAGAACTTCATCAAAAAGTTTTTATAAAAATTTTTGATTAACTTAAAGTGCTGCTCATCTCTGTAAAATCTCTGCAAGTCAAATTAGAGTATAATTTTTCTTTTAGTAAAAGATTTAAAAGCAGTTTCTAGTCGTTATTTTTTTCTGGAAAATTACAAAAGCAGTTTAATTTAAATTGTCTCGTATTTAAAATTTTCTCTAATTAGTGCAAGGGTTTATTTTTGCAAATATTCGCTGAGAGTAAAAAAAGTACATTATAATTTCAGTTAAAAGTTTCAGATATTAATAAAGTCTCCATTAAAATGTAATGAAACATTCTTTCAAAATAGAAATATATACCTTATTTTCAGTAATGTTCATACATTTACATAAATTGACAAAGTAACAAGAAACTCATATCGCAATTTTTAAATAATATTTTCCATTGAAAATTTGTGTTGAAACCTTCCAATGTGCAAAAAAATCCAGTCATATTTTTTCGTGTCAACAAATTTGTTGATTAAAATTAGTTTATTGTTGAAATAACTCTACGAATTTTTAGTTTGTTTTACATGATTTGTTATTTCTGTTATTATTTAATTTTAATTACTTTTCTATTATTGTTGAAAGTTTTATTTATTTATTTTTTATAGACACGCCTTGTTGTCAAATATTTTGAAAAAGTTCGAGGTATAGTTATAGTGTAGAACAATAACAGCTTAGAAGTTTATCATTCAGTGGAAAAATAAACATCCGGTTTAAGGACGGAAATAGTAGGATCGATTATTTGCTAGGGGTGATAGTCAGATAAACACGGCTCAAAGTGATTTTGAATGAAAGGATTTAATAGTGATTGTAGATTTTTTTTTTTTTTGTTCCGATTTTTCTTTTGATGTTACGTTATTTAAATTTTTAACTATAAAAAAATGAGCAATTATTATGATGATTATTATTATTAAACACTTTTAATTAATTATTAAATTAGTCTAAATCACACTGCAATTCCTACTTCCCTTGCAGATGCAAATGACTTGGCAAAATCTAAACTTACAATTCCTACTAAGTTTAAACTAAATACCAAATTACAGAATTAAATGTCTACAGAAAAACAGGCTATCACTCTCACTAGATATTAGATTATCTCACAATGTCTCTATTTTTAATTAGGTGTTCAATTTCTTTGTTTGGCTTCTCTTCCCTGTATAATTGTCAACTCTTTGTCCAAAATAACTGATATTATTGTACCTCAATATCGCATATAATAATATTGTACCATGATTAACTTAGAGGGAAAAGTTATAACTTTATTACATTTATATAATTCGCACTTTCCAAAGTTTCAATAGTCTTCCCAACCAAATTATATTTTGTTAGAACATACAATAAATGGTGTGTAACATGCGGAATGCATTTTTCTTTGGCATCACTTTTGAAGACACCCTCAGAAACTACAGAAAGCAGGTATCCAGGTCTCGTAATCTCATCCGACAATGGACAATCAGGCTTTAATAGGCAGATAAAGCTGCAATTGCATGTGATGACATTTGTATAGGAAGGTTTCAAGATGCGGGCACATAAAGGCATGTTTTATCAAAAAAGTCAGCATGTAGGCATAACTGTTTAATCATCGGAAACACTGATTGTTCTAAAGGATGTGCGTGATATTACAATGGATTTGTGTGTCCGAAAATTTAATGCTGGTTGACATATTAATAGCTAATATAATAACTCTTTGCGGAAAAAATACAACTAGGGATTTATTTAAAAAAGATTAGTTCCAACAAAATCATCTTCGTTAGAATATACAATAAATGGTGTGTAACAGAATCACTTTGGCAAACTGGGGGGTATTTCTGACAATTTGAGATTTAAGTCCTTGTTTGTTCGAAGTTCAATTTCAAATCGAGACATGTTTAGTCATCGGAAAAACTTAATGAACTATTTGCTCTAATTTTGACGGGGCTTTAGAAATTTTAACATGAGATTAATAATTGCTTTAAGTCCTGTTTGTAATTAAGATAACAAAAATTAATGAACTATGTCTATTTGTTTAGAAATAAACATTAATAATCCAAATGACGTTAATTTTCAAATTTATTGCTTGTTTGTTCTATTAGTTCGGAACATTTCGAGTGTTTGCTTTAGATGTAATTTTATTTGCCTTAAAATGATGCAAATGTTTAAGTTACGCTGACATACATAAAAAAAATTATTTAAATTCAAATTAATTTAGTTAATGCACTGTACTAAAAAATGCATCAGTAATAATAGGATTAATTATCTGTGATTTAACACTTATAGCACTCGGGTTCTTTGAATTGTTGGACATATTAAATCATGTCGTTTTTTTTCTTATCCCACCTAATAGATAGAAACACCTAGACAGAGTCCAAGAACCCGTGTCGTCTCATACAAAGATGGAAAGGGGGAAAGGGCGGCTTCTGTTGTGATGAAGCACCCATAGATAAAAGTCTGACTTGGTCCGTGAAAAAGTGGCCGGTCGCTCAGTGGCGCACTTTGCCACTGAGACACGAGTCGGGCTTGCATAGAGGTATAAGTATATGTTACATTGGCATAAATAAAAAAAAAAAAAAATATTTAAATTCAAATTAATTTATTTAATATGCTGGGCTACAAAACTTATTAAGTAATGACGGGGTTAATTGGGGTCTCGTGAATTGTTGGACATATTAAAAAATCATGTAGTCTAATAAATATGTGTCTTTATCAACTCATCAAGAAAGTAGAGCTACAAATGATTGAAATAACTTGATTTCTTGTACTTTTACATTGATAATCGATTTTATACCTCCGATTCGATCCATGAGACTATCCATTCACAATTGTAGTGGCTTATTCAACTTGCAACTTGCAACTTACTCAACTGGCAACTTCACTTTTTGCAAGTTGAGTAACGCTTGATTTGCTGCATATTTTATCTATTAGAAATGTGAATAACTTGATAAAAGGGAATGAAATTCAAAAAAAAAAAAAATTACATAATATTCTTATATCTCTGTCGAAATATGATAAATTACGTTTTAGGTAATAGAATTATTATAACATAAAATTGTAGTTCTATCTAATTTAATTACAGTTCTATCTCATATAAAATTGAACACCATAAAAAAAAAAAGTAATTAGTTTTTTAATCAAACAAAAATTAACATTTTGATAGCAAACAGCAGCAACATTCATTCATGAAATTATTTTTAATATAACCTTGTATTACACAGACATACAAGTGAATTATTTAATATATTCCTTTTACTTTGCTTAAACTGAAAATCTGAAAGATGATCAAAATTTATCTTATTAAAAAAATTATTATTTATTTTAAAATTTATTTAATTAAATTCAGTTAAAAAGTTTATCTTCACCCATCTAATACGAAAAACTGCATCAAAGTAAAAATCAGTGGATAATTGCGACGAAAAGAAAGTTTCCGGAATATAGGGCATTTAAAGTCGTTTTAAAGATACTCATCTAATGAACGCTTTCTCCCCTGCCTTTAACACAAATTGGTTCTTCGGGCATTAACTCTCTTAAAAGCTTTATAATAAGATTAATTCGCTAAAAGCCTAAAACTTTGTGAAGGCTTTTACTTTTAAGGCATTTTGAAAGAAAAAGAAAGAAAAAAGCATATACAGAGTACATTGCAAAAACTTGAGAAAAAATGGTTCATTCCAATAATATTCGCTGTGTAATTTCTTCAATAGATTTCGATTATGTGTTCAGATTAAATGTATCTGTTTGATTAGAGGATAATTTTGAAAGGAATGTATTTCAAATCTTATTAAGGAGTGATTTATTAAATGGTTCGAAATTGCCGTGAATCACTGTCAAAAGTATTTTAATTTATTGGCTTGATTTATTTTATGTATTGTTTGTTGCAAAAGTTGTGTAAATATTTTTATAATTATTTTAAAAATTAAATAATATAAAAAAAAAAAATTAAGTCAATTCCTCCTTTTTTTTACATTAAGAAAATTATTTCACTACTTTTTTTGCAGAAAATTTTTATAAATAATGTTCGTTGATTTTTTTAAAGTTTTTCTGGCGTCATCTTTGGTAAATACATGTAACTTAAATCTAAAAAAAAAAAACTAAAATCAATTAATTAAATTTAATTACTTGAGTGGATGAATAAAATGTATTTTATTGACGATTAAAAATTTGAACAAGATATATATAGGGAGAGTGTGAGCTAATAGAAGGAACTGAATAATATATACTTTGTAATATATTGTACACAGTGGAGAAATTTTATATTATATTACAGTTAATATATATGTTTTAATTGTTTTCTAAATAATTTACAAAACATCTAAAATTATAAAAATAGTAGAATATGCTATAATTTCTTCAAACAATGCTTTTTTTCTATTACTTATCGTATTTCAGCATACAAAGATCAGATTAAGCGAATATTTGATTAAACAATAATTTTGAAAGGAATTTATTTTCAATCTTATTAAGTAGTTATTTATTAAATCTTTAAGAATCGAAAATTGCCTTAAAGCACTGCAAAAAATATTTTAAATTATTGTTTGATTTATTTTATGTACTGTTTTCAAAATTTGTGTAAGCTGTCTTAAATTATTTAAAAACTTAATATATAATATATTGTACAAAGTGGAGAAATTTTATATTATGTTACAGTTATTATATATGTTTTAATTGTTTTCAAAATAATTTAAAAACGTATCAAATAATAAAAATTGTTGAATATGATAAAAATTTAATCAAACAATGCTTTTTTTTTTTCTATTATTTATCGTATATCAGGCATATAAAGATAGATTAAAGTTCAGATTAAACATATGTTTGATGAAACAATAATTTTGAAATTAATTTTTTTTCAGTCTTATTAAGTAGCGATTTATTAAATCGAGTCGAAATTGCCGTGAATCACTGTCAAAAATATTTTAATTTATTGTTTCATTTATTTTATTTTAATTTTTGTTTGTTTTAAAAGTTGTGTAAATGTGTTTTAATTTATTTAAAAATTTATATATACCTCATAATATATTATATGCATTTAAAGAATTTTATATTATGTTAATGTTGGATATTTAAACTGTTTCTAAATAATTTAAAAACATCTGAAATTTTTAAAATTGTTAAATATATTATAATTTATTCAAAAATTACTTTTTCTATTATTTATAGTATTCCAAGCATATGAATAATTACATTTACTATATCTTTTTTTATAAAGATGGCATGTAAATCATATACGATTACATTTATTCGATTACATGAATATTTTATAATAAAAATAACAGGTATGTCAAGACATTTCCCACTCATAGAAATAGTTCCCAATAACAATTACTAAGCCCTAACTATTTTTAAATCAAAGAAATAAGTTGGAAAACATCATCATAATAATGAGCTAGTAACAAAATCCTACATAGAATTCAGCAAACAATACATTTAAAAAGTCTCAATCTCGAGTGTAATACTTTTAATGACGATTTAAAAATTAAAAAAAAAAACAATAGCCGCAAGGGATAAAATCACTAAAAGGGATGTATCTGTCTGGAAAGGTTTTTCAGTGTTTAAAAATTAAAAAAATGTGTGAATAGATATGATACTATGCATAAAACACCACACATTAAAGGTGTGAAGAGATATGTCATCGTTGGAAACAAACAAAGGTTTTTTTAAGAAAATGTCTGGAGCCGCTCATCAGTAAAATAATGTCCTTATTTAATTATTAATAAAAAATAATTAAGAATAATCTTTTTGTAAATTTTGAAATGTGAGGAAAAATAATACTCGAAACAATTGAATTTCTGGGCGTTATAGTTTTTAAGATGTAAAAAAATACAGACAAGAAAGAAAACAAATACCTTTCTTTACAAGCACAATCCATGCGAAAAAATGCGTAAAAAATTAAGAATGTATATTTCTTTATGCTGTGCTAGACATCAAGTTTTTAAAAAAAATGACGTCAACTTTGAAGTCAAATACCTCTGTAGCACATATTTAAAAAAAAAAAAAAAAAATTTAGACTGGTAATCATTAAAACATAGTTCAGAATTTTTATGTTTTTTTTATAAAGGGAAATATTATTATTAATAGTGAACGAAAGAGTTAAATGTCGAAGAGGGACTTGAAGAAACTTTTTAAAGAAATTAACTTTTGTTGGTAAAGATGAGTTGCCATGCTTTCACTATAAAACCAACAATAAAGAATTTATACTTTTCAATTGTTGTCAAACAGGTAGAGTTCTGAATGGCTATTTGTATGATTAGTAAGTAATTAGACGGGCTGCAAAACTCGTATTTCATTTGTGATTCCATAAGGTAAACTGCTCCAAGTGTGAAAAATAAAGTGATATTCTTAAATGCTATTATTATGATAAAGTGATATATAATAAAAATAATTTAATCGGTATGTTTTATTAAAAGATTTAGCATTAAAATAAATTTATATCTTGTTCTCTGTAAGAAAATGTATCTAATGATGTTCATGGTTGCTGGTGTTTTATCTTATTATGATTAAATTCTATGACTCCTAAATTAACCCACGGTCAATTGGCTAGCTCTCTGGCCGTCGGTACCACAGGCTTCACGTACGAATTCTGCCGGTGGCATGGGTGTTTGTGAATGGTTCGGAATCCACATTAAACTGTAGGTCCCTGTCTAATTAGCCTAAAGTGTACACAAGATGACCATAGACAGGCAAACCAAACCTAAGGTAACCAAACATTTAAAATACACTTAGATATTTTTAATTGTGAAATTATTCTTATTTTAAATTCCACTAAATATAAAACAAAGTTATATCAAGTAAAAATCCACCAAGCATTCTCACAACTACTATATAGCTGAACACACGTGGAGAGAAAAGAGAAAAATGTTTAAATAAACTGGACTTATCTTCATATATATTATTATGTATAGAATAAAAGTCCTCATACAAAAAGAACTTTTCGCAAGCATTATTAATTTCTGTAAAAAATTTATTTATTAACAACGAATGTAAAAAACTAATGTTGAATTTAAACTTTATTATATAAGGTTAACAGCACACAAAAACAGAAATTTCTGTAAATATTTGAACAATAAGGATTATTTGACTAAATGGATTGACTCATTGTTGAGAAATACTAAGTGACAAATGGCTTAATAATCAAGCACATAGTATTTCTTATTGAAATTCAGTTGCCATTTCATTAAATTTACTGAAAAGTCTTTATTCCTTTGTAAGATACATTTATTTAATAACTTACATAGATTTATATTCACCTCTCATATTATATAGAAGATAAGTCCCATACAAATAAATTCTTGCACACATTATTGGTTTTTATGAATTTTTATTTATTAACAACCAATATGAAAACATAATTTTGAATTTAAACATCAACATATAACGTTAAGAGCACACACACAAAAATATTTCTATAACATTTGTATTGTTTGACTAAATGGATAGACCCATTGTTTAGAAATGCTGAGTGACAAATTGGCAAATGGTTTAATAATCAAGCACATATTGTTTCTTAATGAAACCCAGTTATTTACAGGAAAAGTCTTTATTCCTTTGCAATACACATTTCTTTAATAACCTACATGTATTTATATCATCTGTTTATAGAAGATAAGTCCTCATATAAAGAACATTATTAATTTCTACAAATAAATTATTTGCTACCATTCCGTTTTCGTAAACACCCTTTTAATTTGCGCAACAAAATCAACGATTCTTAAGTAATTAAACATATGAGAGCTCCAGGCGTAATAAATGCGATTGAAAATTAACGGTTTCCGATTGCTTGCAATTAATTTTTATTTCTCAGGCAGCATTTTGAGTAATTATCCGTTGCTCGACGTTTCAATTATATTTTTTGAGACGGGGCATATTTAAATAAGAATTTTACGTGCGCGGATTAATTTGGTTAACAATGCGTCTTGTTTACCTAAACAAAACTATCTTGTGTTTTCCAAACTATAAATAAAGACATCTAACAAATAAGAATTGTTTAAATTACCATTCAATTCCTTTTATATGTATCTTAGCAAGCGTCCTATCATTGAAGATTGATTTTTTTCTTTTGTAAATAAAATTGAAAATTTATTGTTACAGTTTAATTGATGTGATATTAAATGACAAATGTTGAAATATCACTATTTGCTTTAATCAGTTATATATATTTATCATATTTAATTGTTAATTTTTTTGTATAGAGTCAATTTTTCAAGAAGTCCCCTATTTTATAAATTAATTCAAAGCAAAATATCTATACGCTAACCTTAATATTTCAAAAACACATTACCTACTCACTTTCTAACCCAGGGGTGGCCAACAGAAACTATCTTGGGGCCACGATATAGGTTTCATTTTTGGCGAAAATGTCACGATGAATCAATGCAGTGTGAGCTGGCATTCAGTGTTTTCGGACTAATCGAGATTGGACGCGTTTGAAGCCAAAATGGAATTGACTGATCCTTTTGAAATTCTAACATCATCAGTAAGATCTCTAATTGTAAATCGACGGTCTGCAAGAACCAAATTTTTAATTTTTGGAGGTGAGCTTCGTCGGTGGAGGTTCATGGTAGACCGGAGGACTCTTCGTCTTCAACGCGTTCTCTTTTTTATATCACTTCTAAACATTTCTTTCCGATGTAGGGATGCTCACCGAATGCCTTCTGCAGCATTCTATACATTTCCGCAAATAAAATTTAATGCAAGTTCTTTGCCCAATTAATTCAAACATTTTAAAAATCGCAGGAATCCGTTTTAGCGTCTCACAAAGGCGAGCGTAACTCAAACACTAATGAATATTTTGACGTCAAATTTCACACAGGTGTCAAGGACAGTGTCAGAACCTAAAAAAGAAACAAAAATTGGAATACCATAATCTCCGGAAATTTAAATGGAAAATTGGTCTTACTTTTGGACACAGTAGCATACATTCCTTTTCCCTGGGCACAGAAATGCTACTTCTCTTCTCGTGGGAAAAAATGCTATAATACCAATCCTATTTTAAGAAAATCAATTTTTATAAAATTGGTTCTAGAAATATTTACTGGATTAATTTCTCTCTATAACTTTACCATACGTTTCTAGCATACTTTATTACGTATGTAATTTGGATAATTAACCAAATACCATATGCATTTTAGCATGACGTCAATAAGTAATTATGAAAGATAACATTGTTATAAGGATTAACAATTCATCAGAATAACTTAAAGGATTCATTATTCTTATATTGACCTTGTTTTGTATTGAAAGCCTCTTTTAGTTCAGTAGTTACAGACTGTAATGTAAAAATTTGAAATTTCCAACAAATCGACAAAAAATAACTAAATAAATTGAATGAGAGAACTTAGCGAAGTTGAAACGGTACATTAAACTAAACTGTCTTTCGTTACTTTTCTTCTCGCTTCCAAAGACCGAAAGAAAAGAAAAATAAATTTTGTCTCGGGGAATTTAAAGTGATTAGAAGTTGGTACAGAAAATTTCACCCAAAAAGAAGATACTAAATGGATACCATTTCTTTTCCACCAAAGTGTTTTTTTCTTTATACAATAGAAAAGGATAACCGAGAACCGAATGGATTAATTTAAAAAGTTCTACTGTTTACAATGTATTTTTTTAGAAACAATAATTCAAAATCAGGATATAGCAAAACCATTTTTAATTATATTGCAATGTTGTAATTATCTTTAAAGTAAACTAAAATTTAATTTAAAAAAAATGAAGGTTTTGATAATACATACTAAAATTTTATCAAATAATTTTTAATAAACATATTCATTTCAGGTTTAGGACGTATCTTACTAAATTTTAGTTTGTTTGCATTTATTGTAATAATTTCATTTATTAATTTTTGTATTAATATAAATTTGATTCAATAATGATCACATTGAAGAAAATTTTTTTTTATTTAGAGATTTAAAGATTTATTTCAGATTAGTAATTTATTGATTTGTGAAGCCTGCACATATCCTAATCACACATATTATAATGTTTATCATATAAAATTTTCATATGCATTAAAAAATAAATAATATAATATAATAAAACATAAATTAAGTATATGATGCCCGTTATTTTATTTATTTAGTAAGCGTTAGAGTTGTTTTTCCCAACAATTAAACTTTTTAATTGTAATAATTATATTTATTAATTTTCAAATTTATATGAATTTGATTGAATGATTATCACATTGAATAATTTTTAAAATTTTTTTAAAGATTTATTTTAGATTAACGATTTATAGGTTTATAAAGGCTACACATAGCATAATCAAAAATAAGCGAATTGAAATAAATATATATATATTACATGATGCGAGATATTTTATATATTTTGTAATCGTTAGGGTTGCTTTTTCTAGTAATTAAATGCAGAAATGATTAGTTAAATTGTTTTTATACAGTCATGGTAAAAGTGCTTGCTCACAAATTAGTTTTTTTCCTTTTGCATATTAAAGTATTTTTAACAACACCTAAATTTATCTTATTTATTGAAATTTAAAAACTGAACATATTTTAGGTAATAATATCGTAGAGTTATATTGAGTGGTCTTGCATCCAATAAACACGCTATTGATAAGAGATCTAATCTGAAATTAACTAAGAAAACATTGATTAAAAATTTGTATATTATTTTATCAATCAATACTGAAAACAAGTCTCTAGTCTTGTATCAAAATGTCTAGAGTATTTTACTGAAAGGGAAGAATAGTGGATTTTGAGATTCCTTCACATTAATCCGAAACATCAGAACGAAAGCAGATAAAAAAAAAAAGGTCCTCCAGCTATGGAATCTTTGAGAATGTATCCCTTCTTCTTACCAGAGGATTTTCTGAGCTACAGATTTACCATGTATATTTCATATATGGAGATTAGAGCATTGTTAGGAGTTGAATTACCTCAAAATCTGCCATACCGTTTACAAGGCAACATTTTTTTACCAATTCCAATTTAAAAGAAAAAAAAAAACCCAGAAAGCAATTAATATCCATTTATACCAATTTTGGTGAGCACTTTCGCTGATCCAGAAATAGACGGCTGGATGTGTTACAGCGTGTTTGCAGCAGTGAGCTTTTTATCATCATTCTGTATGCAGACACTTTAATACATTTTCGCTGACACCAACTCCGTATCTCCAGCAAATGTTGCAGTAATGTCCGTTCCACATACGTTGCGCCACAAGGGTCTTCTGGCGTCTCGGGAATAGCAGAAACTTGTGCCGCTGTAATCTGATCAGGGCTGAGAATAATATGTATTAATGATTCCTCTTTCACTACGCTCTCCGGATACCGTCTTCTTGCTTTTACCTTTATTATCAACCTAGATTTATTTTTTATACATCAACTGGATGAGAAAGTTTTTTTATTGCTTTTTATTTTTCTAAAAAGTGAATTTAAGAAGTATTTTATGCAATTTCACTTTAATTTTTTTTTTTCATTAAAGTTAGAATTATTTTTAAGAAAATGTACTTCATTAATTATGTAAATGCAACAAAATCAGAAAAACAACCAGAGCATTGGTTCTTCCAAAATACAAACAAGAGAGAAAAATGTAAGACATTCCATATCAATGCAGGAAACATATTAGGAATTTTAAAGGGAATAATTTTTTTTTTTCAAATTTTAATATTTTCTTTTAATGTAGTATTATTTCCACTTTTATTAAAATTCTACCATCTGGGACGACTTTATAAAGCTATATTTTGAATGGAAAAACTAAACTTACTTAAAATTTTCATCAACCTTTATTATCAACTAGATTTATTTTATACAAGAAATGGATGAGAAAGTTTTTTATTACTTTTTAGTTTCTAGTAAAGTATCTGCTGAAAAATTTAAGAAAATGTATTTAATTAATTAATTAAATTTAAGAAATTGTATTTAATTAATTATATAAATGTAATATTAGAAAATTGGTTTTAGAAAATTGGTTATTGGTATTGGTTAATATTGGTTTTTACAGCATACAAACAAGACAGAAAAAAGTAGGACATTCCATATCAATACATGAAACATATTTGAGGATGTAGTTAAAAAATCATTTGTTTTTCAAGTTTTAGAGGAATAATTTGTTTTATAATTTTAATATTTTCTTTTACATAGTATTCTTCTCATTTTTATTAAAATGCTACTATCTGGGACGACTTTATAAAGCTATCTTTTGAATGGTAAAACTAAATTTAGTTAAAATTTTCTTTAATATATTACTACGCTCTCTGGATATGTCTTCTATATTTACGACCTTTATTTTCAACCTAGATTTATTTTATATAGGAAATGAATAAGAAAGTTTATTCACTGCTTTTTATTTTACAAAAAAAGTGCATTTCATTAATTTTATAAATAAAATAAACTTAAAAAAAAACAACAACAAGATATTGGTTTTACCAGCATACAAACAAGACTGAAAAATAAGACATTGCATATCAATGCAGGAAACATATTTTAGGATATAGTTAAAAAAAGTTTATTATTTATTTTAACTAGGTACAAGTATGTTAACTTATAAAAGTTAGTTATATAAGTTTATTACCAACTTTTAAAGTAGCATAACTTTTATAGTAAAGTTACCTACATTAACTTATAAAAGTTTATTTAAAAGTTTAATATTATTTGTTTTTCAAGTTTTAGAAAAAAAAAATATTTTTCTTTTGTAATTTTTACATTTTCTTTTAATATTATTTTTTTCACGTTTATTAAAATGCTGCCATCTGGGACGGCTTTTTATACAGCTATTTTTGAATAGAAAAAGCTAAATTTTGTTATATTTTTCTTTAATATATCGTCATTCTATTTTATTTCGTAATTTAATTATTCAATGATTTAATAAAATTCTCATATTAAATCATTTTAAAAATAACATAAAAATTTAGAGCAATAAATGCATCATTATCAAATAATGTTTGTTTTTTTTTTTTCGTTAGTAACAAACATTTTTGTAACAACAACTTATATCCGAACTTTATTTAAATTATGTAAATTATCTTGAAGAGAACAAATTCATTTTAAATGGCATGGTACGAAAAAATATAATTTTTATTTATTTTATTTTATTTTATTGATTAAATTTCTGTGTTTAAACCTCTTTACAAATAACCACAAATTAGAAAAATCAATGTATTGTTAGCAGATACTACAGTACCCAAAAAGTAAGACCAATTATTTTTTTTTTTCAAAACCTCTTTGTTAATTCTTCCAAATTTATTTCATCGTCTTCAAAATAATCCCCTCCGGACACAATGGACTTATGCCAACTTTTTTTTTCCAATTCTCAGTGCATGCTAAAAAGTCATCGACAGGAATTGCCTTAAAATCTCTTCAATCGACTCAAAACAGTGTCCCCGGTGTGGTCTTTTGAGTTTAGGGGAATAGCCAGAAGTCGCATGGTGGTTGTGGAACGATATGGGTTTCATGTGAAAATGTCACGAAGAATCAATGCAGTGTGAGCTGGCGCATTCAGCGTTTTCGGGTACAATCGAGATTTGACGCTTTTGAGGCCGAAAACATCTTTTAAAAATGGAATTGATCAATCCTTTTGAAATTCAAACATCATCAGCAAGGTCTGTAATTGTAAATCGACGGTTTTCAAGCCCTAAATCTTTAATTTGTTGAATGTCAGCTTCGTCGGTTGAGGTTGATGGTCGACCAAAGCGCTCTTCGTCTTCAACGCGTTCTCTGCCTTCTTTGAACTGTTTATACCACTAGTAACCATTTCTTTCCGATATACTTTTCTCACCGAATGCCTTCTGCAACATTCTATACGTTTCCGCAAACAAAGTTTAATGCAAATTATTTGCTCGATTAATTCAGACATTTAAAAAAATCGCCGGAATCAGTTTTAGCGTCTCACAAAGCCAAGCGTAACTCAAACACAGATGAATATTTTGTCATTAAATTTCACACAGATGTCAAGGACAGTGCCAACAACCTAAAAAAAATTTGAAATTGCATAAGACCCAGGAATTTTAAATTAAAAGTGAATATTGGTCTTACTTTTTGGACACAGTAGTATAAAGCATTTTTTTTTTTGTTAACAATATACATTTTTGTAACATTCTCCTTGTGAAAACTAAGTTGTTTAATAGATCCAGGAAAGAACAAATTAATTTTGGATGACGTAGTATGAAAAAAAAATTAATATCATTTTTATTTATTTTATTGATCAAATTGCTGTGTTAAAACCTGTTCAACAAATGGCCATACAATTAGAAAAACAAATGTATTGTTAGCAGATAAATTGCATTCTCATTTTAAAATGGCAAATTGATTTTGTTCTGAGAAATAATGAGATGCCAAAAGATTAAAAAGGACAAACGGATCTAGCCTCTCAAAAGAACATATATTAATTTTGATTCAAATAATTCCAAATAAGAACATAATTTTTGTTCCTTCGAAACAAATCCTTTATATTATATGCATAATACCTTAAGTCACGATTCCGAAGGGCATATTTAATTCCTTAAAACCTATTCCGGGAGGAAATTCTGCATGTAAATTAGGAATAAATGTCTTACCTTAGGCGGCCGAACATATTTAAATTTCAATCGAAGCTTATAGAAATTTGCATTTTATGAAGCTTATGGTTAAAGTATTCGATATATTGAACGTAATATTTGCTTAACATTCGAATTGCTTAACTTGAATAATAATTTTTATGTTTTAATTCATATATTGTATTGATAATTGTGTTATTTGTTGATTTTTGTTGTTTAAGTTTATATGAATTTAGAAGATTTAATTATGTTTTATTATAAATTTTATGCACGTCAATAATTCTCTTTAGAAATACAATAACACTCTAGATTTCCTCAAAGGATCAAGAGAGTTGTTATAATTAGTTATAAATTTAATTTTAGACGCATATCACTTTTTTTTTGCTGGTTTGTTAGCAATAGTTCTAATATTTTGTCTATTCAGAATTTGAGATTTAATAATAATCTGAAAGTTTTAAATATCGCCACTTATATGTGTATATATATATATATATATATATATAGAGAGAGAGAGAGAGAGAGATATTTATTGATATATATCAAAAGCTTATACAAAGATATTTGATTAAATTAATTTATAGTAACGTTTTAATAAGATCTGCATATTAATTCAATAGTATTAATATAAGCATTGTGAAAAATTCAAAGTTGTAGATAATTTAATTGTATAACTTTTTCATTTGACTTATTAAACTTGCATAATACTTTACTAAATAAATTATGTAATTAAACTTGCAAAACAAACATTCATTTATAAAATATTTAATTACACTTAAGGGTTTTAAATGTTTAAAACAAATAATTGTTTATAAAGTATTTCATTCTATTTGCTGCACTGAAACAAGCTAATATTAGTAAGCTATTTCATTACACTCACTTTACAAAGCAAATTCAAAAAAATATATATAAAAATACCAAAAAAAATCTAGTAAACTAGTTTAACCCGTGATCAATTTCAATAGTGGTGAAAGGTGATCCTCATAATTTATGACAGGATCGTTCTACGATTAAAATTATGGTATACATTAACTCAGTGGACAACAAAAACTATTTCTACACCAAAGAAATTTGAAGAACCTGAAGTCTGGAGTTTTCCCGTATAGGATAGAATATTTCTAAACATACTCTATTATATATTGAACCCTGGAGAATGTTCTAGTCAACCCATATGCAAAATAGTCTGCTTAAGAAGATAATTCTCCGTCAACAGATTTCTGTGTAGTCTAGCATTATCCTCTAGCAGGATGAAAGTTCGACAACTACATTTGTATAAGGCTGAATAATTATATCAAGAATGACATCTCTATATAACTGAACAATAACGGTACTTCTAGATAGGAGAGACATATTACTCAACACTGCTATTCAAAAAGATACCTGCTCAGACACTTAACTGAACTACCGAAATATGATTGTAGTATCTAACTAACGTCAACTAACATGGCTGCATCGTGCTTAATTACGCTTTTTATTTCAATGGCGTAATTGGAATAAGAGCAGGTAATGCTTTATACATTTGAAATGGATACAAGCCTTTCAGTGGCTTCTACAATAAAAATATTTGAGACACCTTCTTGCAGTTAACTGCGCATAGCAATCCTCTATGGTACTTGTAATTCTATGTCTCCCTCTACTGTAGCATCTAGAAATTGGTTTTGTTCTTAGAAAAGCATTATACAGTTTACAATTACACAGCTTCTTACATTCTCCTAAAAGTTAACTTTGGACTATTCCTTCAATGGCTCATTATCGTAATTATGAGTACTCATAATTTAAACGAGGTTATCCCGAAATTTCACTACGCAGTTTCTACTTGTAGAAATACTTCCAGCTTTTAAATCTTGTTTTTGGTTGCGTTTCAAATGACGTTAAGCGAAAGCAATGAACTTATATTTCTGTCATATTTTGATGCATTACTCTTACAAAACTGTGTAATGAAAATGAAACTTATGTAACATAACTGTATATGAAACTTATGTAACATAACTGTATATGAAACTTATGTAACATAACTGTATATGAAACTTATGCAACATAACTGTATATGAAACTTATGTAACATAACTGTATATGAAACTTATGTAACTTATGAAACTGTATATGAAACTTATGTAACTTATGAAACTGTATATGAAACTTATGTAACATAACTGTATATGAAACTTATGTAACATAACTCTATATGAAACTTATGTAACATAACTGTATATGAAACTTATGTAACATAACTGTATATGAAACTTATGTAACATAACTGTATATGAAACTAAACATAACTGTATATGAAACTGTAACATAACTATATGAAACTTATGTAACATAACTATATGAAACTTATGTAACATAACTGATATAAAACTTATGCAACTTATGAAACTATATGAAACTTATGTAACATAAATGTATATGAAACTTATGTAACATAACTCTATATGAAACTTATGTAACATAACTGTATATGAAACTTATGTAACATAAATGTATATGAAACTTATGTAACATAACTCTATATGAAACTTATGTAACATAACTGTATATGAAACTTATGTAACTTATGAAACTGTATATAAAACTTATGTAACTTATTAAACTGTATATGAAACTAATGTAACATAACTGTATATGAAACTTATGTAACTTATGAAACTGTATATAAAACTTATGTAACTTATGAAACTGTATATGAAACTTATGTAACTTATGAAACTGTATATAAAATTTATGTAACTTATGAAACTGTATATGAAACTTATGTAACATAACTGTATATGAAACATGTAACATAAATGTATATGAAACTTATGTAACATGACTGTATATGAAACTTATGTAACATAACTGTATGAAACTTATGTAACATAACTGTATATGAAACTTATGTAACTTATGTAACTTATGAAACTGTATATGAAACTTTAGTAAAAATTTCAACTTTTCTGCTTTAAAGTTTTAAAACCATTGTATTAAAACAACCTAGTATAATAACAGCCTCTTTATGAATCATACAACATGGAAAAGCATCATATATCATGTACAAGAATATCCATATCATTCAAAAGCAATTTTATGATTTGAACGGAAAAGCTCAATACTATAAATTAGCCCTTATTTGTAAAAAACACTGCATATATATATTTCAAAAATTAATTTGATTGATATGAAAATAAATGGGTTTTTTTCCTAATCTTATGATTTTGAGTTAGAGTAAATAATAATCATCATCAGAAAATTTCGTCCATTCTTCAATTCTACTAAAGTAAATATTTCTAAAATGTATAACAAATGATAATGCGCTGTTATTGAATTATTTTATAATTAATATTAATTTAAGTGCCAAAAATATTTTAAATGGATTTTATACTTCATCATCTTTAAAGCATTTTTACATTATTAAAAATTACATAGAATAATCTTATGTTTAACTAAATGCATTATTTATTTCATCACTATTTCATTTAAAATGGGAGACACATTCCTTTTCAACGTTTATTTTATTCCATTTGTTTAGAAAATTTTATATTTCGAAAAAAAATGGTTAAAAAAAAATTAATTTAAAGACTTTAATGAAAATGCTTTACGCAAAAATAAAATATACATTATTAAAATCTAACTTTATATTTTTCAAGCTTCACTATTGATATTATTATGTTTAAAATAAATATTTCTGATTCTATAACACATTATTATATAGATTTAAAACAAATCTTTAAATATTTTCTGGAATTTTTATTAAAAAAGTAACTTTGCTAATTGCAAAGATAAAATAAAATATTTAAATCTTACAGATTAAACATTGTTTTTTTTTTTTGTTAAAACATAGAACGCTATTCGTAATAAATTTCTTAGAATTGCACAAGCTAATTTGCAAATTATTATTGCATTTATGTTTATAATCTATGGATTTATTTTAAATTATCAACGTAACTATCTTTTTTAATAATTTCTAGGTATTAAGAAATAGTTTTATATGTTTTATAAAAAAATGAGTGCAAATATTAAAAATATTAATGTGTATTGCAACTACTTTTAAACTATTCAGTTGTTTTTTTAGGTAATTATTAGTATATTGTGCGATAATACATTTTTGTAATTTTAAAATATTTTAATTAAAATGAGTGTACTATGAATAAAATATTTTTGCAGCTTTTGTAAAAAAAAAAAAAGAAACTAAAGCTGAAGAAAATAAAAAAGAATGGCTTAAAATAAAATTTATCATTTATAATTTCATATTTTTTGGATTAATTAATTCTTATTAAATTATAAAATTAATTAGTGATAATTATTTTCAACTTTTTTTTTTATAAAATTCTTAGAAATCTGGTTAGAGCTTTTTTAAAATTATTTTCAATGTGAATAAAATATGGAGTTTTGTGGAACGATTTCGCTCTACAGAACAAAATGTAGTTTACGTAAATTTAGAGAGTATGGTGATGATAAAGAATCAATACATGAATATGCTGATGATTCATCACCTTTGATAAGTATTGACAAAGGAGAATAAAATTGTGTGAAGGTACAGTATCGTGTAATAGAAAACAGTTGATCTATTGCATTTTTTTTTATTTTCTGAGAAGAAGAAAAATGAGATGTTCTTTGTTTAATATTTTGGTCCTCAGGTTATATATGTAC
This sequence comes from Caerostris extrusa, assembly GCA_021605095.1. Lineage (NCBI taxonomy): Eukaryota > Metazoa > Arthropoda > Arachnida > Araneae > Araneidae > Caerostris > Caerostris extrusa. The sequence goes on along the minus strand of BPLR01008449.1, from coordinate 27,594 downwards.
ACATTGCCGTGTTCATCACTATTCCACATGCTTTACTTCGTTATTCATAATGTTGTATAAAGCAGTTCTTTCCAATTCAAAAATACCACTGTTATGATTTTTACTTAAAATAAAAAAAAAAAGCCAAGTTTCTGAATCATCTCTTTCTAATATTTCATTTTTTCTACTACTACCACACTAAACTACACCACACCACACCACACATTACTTTACATGACTGTGCCTAGAGCTGAGTTGCCCTTATACAATGTGGGAACGATGTGGGTGAGAGAAGTCTGACTGAACTCCTTGACGCTCTCACAGTCATATGCGACCGGGACCTATGGCTTAAAAGTGGATTCCGAATATACACAGTCCCTTCACATTGATGTGAGAACCACCTACATTCGACGTCAACTTGAAATAATCAATCAAAAAAGGCAGGTGGTAGCACATTGCAGTGGAGTGTTATAAAGGATGTCCTATGGTATCGGAAAGCATTTCAATATTTGGCGTAATGCAGAAACGTAGCGATTTATCCGACGTCCAAAAGGGCACAATTATTGGCTTTCGGGCCAAGGGAGGAAGCATTTCGGAAACGGCTAATTTTGTGAACTGTTCGCGTACCGCCGTGGTAAAAGTATACCGTTCATGGCAAAATGGCACTATCCAAAATCAGCGGTGTGGCACATGTGGTGCACCACGGGTTATAGATGACAGAGGCGAACGAAGGCTACAAAGATGCGTTCGGGCGAATAGACGTGCAACTGTTGAGCAACTGACCGCTCAGATGAACCAAGGGGCTACCAAGAGTGTATCCTCAATAACGGTTCAGAGAATGTTGCTGTCCATGGCCTCCGCAGCAGACGCCTGGTTAATGCACCTATGTTGACTGCTGTTCATCGGCGACGAAGGCTGGAATTTGCACGCCAGTACCGAAACTGGACATCCACAGGGTAGCGACATGTGGCTTTTTCCAATGAATCACGTTTTATGCTCCATCTGACAGATGGACGTTGGCGTATATGGCGTGAAACGTCTGCAACCAAATACCCTGCAACAATTTCCGGAAGGATCCAAGCTGAAGAAGGGAGCTTTATGGTTTGGGGAATGTTTTCCTGGCATTCACTGGGTGCACTCATCATTGTGGAAGGCAAGATGGATCAGCACAAGTACGCATCTGTCCTTGCGGACCATGTCTACCCCGACATGCGAATTATTCTTCCTCAGAATGATGGCATCTACCAGCAGGACAATGCGAGGTGTGATACAGCTCGCAGTGTATGTGCGTGGTTCGAAGAGCACCAGGATGAGTTTGCTGTACTCCCCGGCCAGCAAACTCACCGGATTTATACCCAATCGAGAATCTGGGGACCACCTCGATCGGGTTGTTAGCGCCATGGATCCTCAACTGCGTAATCTAGCGCAGCTGGTGGCGTCGGCATGGCTCAACATCCCAGTGAACACCTTCAGATACCTAATTGACTCTCTTCCTGCACGTCTCGCAGCGGTCCGCTCTGCCAAAGGTGGTTATTCTGGCTTTTGACACGTGATAACATTAATGTGACTGGACTGTGTATAATATTTAATTCGCAATTTTTTTTTTTAGCTGCATTAATACTCTGTACATTGATAATAAAACGTATTGCGGTAAATAAATGCAATATCATTTTAACTCCTAATTAGTAATTTAGTAAATGCCAATATGAAATAATCAGTAAGATAGAAACAAATTGGATTGGTTCAAACCCCATTAGGATGAAAATTTAATTAATTTACAATTAAATAAATTTGTGCATTTACATATAGATGCAATGAGAAAAAAATCATGAAAAGATTCTGCTGGTTAAAGTATAGCCAATTAAAACTACTATCTTTATAAATATTTATTAATCTGTATTTTATTGATTCATAAATTCTTCAAAAGTCTGTGTTTAGAAAATATATCTTACAGAAAAAAAGAGAACATTAGCATAAAAATTGTTTTAAAAATTTTCTAAATGGTTGACGGTAACACTAAAATAGAGCGAAATTATTAAAGAGAGACACTATGGTAATCCGGATAAAAGTAAAAAAATGCAATGAATGAGCGATCATACCTTAAAAGCTGCATAATTACGAGTTATATAACTTTTTTTCGAATTTATTTTTATCTGGTAGATAATAAAAAATCACAGAGGAATTCTAATTATTTTTAATTGAGGAGTGATTTTTTTATAGATTAGCTACCAAGCGGAATTGACGTCGCTATCCAGTGTGTATTCTTATTCTTTTTTGGATCTCATAAATAGCTTGGAATACCTCAATTTATTTATTAATTTTTTTGTGTTAATTTTTTTTTAAAGTATGGATTACTGTATGTTCAATTTTAATTAAATTTTGAATTTGAATCAAGGATTTAATGGTTTTTTTTAAAATAAAAGCTTCATTTTTTGGGGGTGCCAAAAAAAGTTTCTAATATTTCATAGATGAACATTAGATGGCATTTAACATTATATTTATGTTATGTATTTAGGGATCATCATTATAAAACTAATGATAGAAAATTCAGATGGAAACGTGTAATGGGAAGCAGTATAATATGAAATTTTTTTTTATTATAATTATTTATAATTGCATTTATCACATTATAATTATAATAATAAATTATATTATGATAATGACATTATAATAATTCAGAATAAGATGTGAATTACATATTAGTTATAATTTTTTATTATAATCATTATAATTATATCACATTTAGTTATTATTTTTTTTTTTTTATTGAGCATTGGTGAGTCTCTTATTAAGTTTATTTATGTCCCAAACAATCCACTGTCAGGCAACAAAGTGAAAAAGTTTTCCTAAAAGATTTTTATTGTTAACTACTTTGCAATTGGGTGTGGTATTGAGGGAAACTCCAGAAAACTCCTACTAACTAGCCTGTCTAACAATGACAGATGATTTGCAAAAATGGACATCGCAACATTTCGTAGATGAACATACATTTTCTGTTACATATGTAAGAATCATCATTAAAAAATTTCTTGGAAAAAGAAATAACGTGTAAAGGGATATAGTATAATATACTATTTTTTACTACAATTATTTATAATTATAATTGCATCAAATTTAGTTAAAACGTTACCTTTTTTTAGCATTAGTGAGCCTAGTGTTCAACTTAAATATGCCCCAAACAGCCCATTGTCAGGCAACAAAGTGAAAAGGCTTTCCTAAAAGACTTTTATTGGTAACTGCCTCGCAATTGCCTGTGATATTGTAGAAAACCCTAGAAAATTCCTACTAAAACGCCTGATTATGGATGAGAGATGCTTTACAAAGATTGTCATAATTGACATCGAATCCCCTTTTTTCCGAAAGCAATCTAACTGCAATAGAACGCCGCTATTAGATTCGAACCTTAGTCTTCTTGAATGATAGAACATGTCTTATTACTGGATCAGGAAACAGGTTTGGTCACTGTAAGGTCATTTTTTGCGCACTTTAGGACATTTAGACAGGAAAGATACAATTTAATATGGATTCCAAACCGCTAACAAACATCCGTGAATCCGATTCGAACCTGAAGATTTCGGTACCAAAGGCCAGCCACTTGGCCATCAGGCCGTTCAGAGCGCCAGCCACTTGGCCATCAGGCAGTTCAGGAAACGGTTTAAGCTGGTTCCATTTGTCGAAGGTCTGGCCACCGGCAGCTTAAAGGCTGAGGATTAGGAAGCCTAATAACCCTTTGAACTTGCAATTTGAGATAAGGGAGCAGGAATTATGACTGGTATCCTGACTATCGATGAGAGATGCTATACAAAAATAGTCATAATTAACACTGAGTCTCCTTTCATCTGAAAGACATAAAAACTGCAATAGAGCGCCGCTATTAGATTCGAACCTTAGTCCTCCTGAACGATAGAACACATATTACTAATAGAATAGGAAACGGCTAAATTTTTCATTAATAGCATCACATATCTTGCATAACATATCATAACACTATTTTATCTTGATATTCATTTATGAAAGGGAAAAAGGTTTCCTGAATATCTTTCAATGGTAACTGTCACATGTTTGCTTGTGGTATGATGGAAATGTCGAAAATAACTTCTAGACGGTATCATGGCTATCGATGACAGATGCTTTACAAAAATTGTCATAATTGACATCGAATTTCTTCTTTCTTCTAAAATCAATCTGACTGCAATAAATCCCCGCTATTGGATTCGAACTATGGCCCTCCTAAAAGATAGACCACTTGTTACTATTCGACCATTAAATGAGTAATGCAGCCTAATAATTTTTGCTGTATCTGCGTATCAATTTCATAAACATGCTTATTTTATCGTGTTATTCATTCCCAAATAAATTTTCTAGTAACAAATCTCCGTGAAACATGCACAAACTGCAAAGAAACCTTTCTTTCCAATAATCCGATTATTAACTAAGCAAAATAGGCGAATTTCCCCCCATTCTCTTGACCGTATGCATAGATTAAATCTCTTAAATGGGTCCACGGTTTAAGCTGGTTCCATTTGTCGAAGGTCTGGAAGCTGGTTCCATTTGTCGAAGGTCTGGCCAACGGCAGCAAAGGCCGGGGATTAGGAAGCCTAATAACCCCGGGTCCTTGCAATTTGAGATAAGGCAACCGGCATTCTTCGAGAAATCGAGGAATGTCCGATAAGGGCCGGCTTTTCACGTCCATGGGTCTTAAAGTGGTAAATAAGCATTCCAAACCGTCGCTAAGGAATGCGGGAGTTGAATGATTGGAAGTCTTAATGTTTTTGTCTCGCAATCACAGTTAATAAAAAATTGACGAATCGGAACAATATTATAAAAAATAGAAAGATCTATTTTTGTTCCTCTAGTTTAAAATAAAGAAGTATTTTGTATGAAAATTAAATCTAAAGAAAAGTTCCGAACAAACACTTAAATCTCAAGGAGTAGAATGCCAGCTAATTGGAAATCTATTCTCCTGGATTCAATTTTCCCTTTTCCCAGTCGTTTTAACTAAAATTTAATTTAACTTCCCGATATCTTGATACTGTAGAACATGATACTCTAAACTATGACTCACAAGCATCATCCATCCGGCCTACCAGAGTGCATACTGAATACAGTGTAAAATTTACAATGGTAGTAAATCATGCAAAATAATAATCGGATTTTTATGTAATGATCAATTAAGAAACAATAACTGACATAATAAAACTGAATATTTTAACTGTAATTAGTGATAGGAGATTTGTCCTGAAAATTTACAATAAGTGACGCACATTGGTAATTCACATAATGCAATTAAACGTCATTGTTAAGATTAAAGAGATTTACGCAACCGCAACTTTCCACAATCGTTACAGTCGTGGATCAACTTTACTAGTGGAAATCATTAACAGCGACTTCAAATGCTCATCAGTTAACTAGGATCTACAAATATTTTTTCATATTTAATTTGGAGAATGTTTTATTTTACACAGATAAGTAGTTCTGAAAATGGAAAAAGCCACAATCTATATACACCCCGTGCTTTAGATACATGACTCACATGTCAAACCAATACTGTTTTGGTTATTTTATATCTCATTGTGCAACATTTATAACAAGATAATATATAAACTCATGTTTGGGAAAATTGCAACACCATGAAGGAATCGTCATACTTATGAAATTTAATACCAGTTGAATGGTAGTGGTACAAATAAACGATTAAATGTTCAATGCAAACAAACAATAACAAGAGATCGGAATCAGTATTTTGTGTAGCAACCACGCGTCGCAATAAGTGCTGCTACCCGACGTGGCATGGAGTCAAATAAATTTTGAATGTCTGCCTGAGGAAGAGCAATCCATATTGTTTGTATGCGCACCCAAAGTTCGTCTGCAGAAGCAACAGAACAAGGATCACGAGCAAGACGCCGACCAACGAAATCCCACACATGTTCAATCGGCGACATATCCGGGGAATACACAGGCCAAGGAAGAAGCTGTACCTGTCCGCGTTGCAAAGAAGGATTGAACAGTCCTAGCGATATGAGGGCGGGCATTGTCCTGTTGAAATACAGCGCCTGGCAAGCTTTGAAGGAAGGGAACAGCTTGGGGCTGTAGAACTTCACTGATGTACCGATTGCTGTTCAGATTGTCCACAATTCTTAGCAATTGAGATCGTCCATTATATGCTATGACCCCAGACCATAACTCCAGGTGTTCGTCCACTGTGGCGTTCGATAATGCACTCCGGAAGGTGGCGTTTACTGGCATAGCGCCTGACACGAATGCGGCCATCATGGTACCACAAATTAAAGCGGATTCGTCAGAAAACACGACATGCTGCCAATCAGCACGCTAGTCTCTATGCTGAGCGGTCCATTGTAGCCGCAGGCGGCGATGGTTTAGCGTGAGAGTGATCCTATATAAAGGAGTCCTTGCGCGCAGTCCATGCTGTAGCAGACATCTACGAATTGATGAAGCACACAATGAAACCCTTGTAGATATTGACCACTGTACTGCCAATTGTCTAGAGGAATCGGTACGGTCCGTCAGCGCCAAGCGGACCAGGTGTCTATCATCGCGAGCTGACGTCACATTTTGGGGTCCACTCCCGGATTTCCGAGTTGTCCGCCACTTGTCTGTCCACTGCTTCCAAAGACGCATCAGTGTTACGCTGCACACGAGCGGCTACTGCACGATAAGACAATCCAGCTTCACGAAGGCCGATGATTCTCCCCAGTTCAAACTCTGTAAGTTGTTCAAGTCGAAGAGGCATAAGTAACGATTGAGCTAACGTTTACCACTAGCAGATAACCACCAATAACCATACACGCCTCGCTACAGCTGTCTATTTATTCGGATCCATCCGCTGTTCAGAGAGCGCTGCTCAGCATACGCATGCGCTACGGATTTGAAATAATAATCATTTGCATATCATGCGCTAATTTGCATTTTCTGAAAATTTTAACTCACTCGCGTAAGTCCTTCATGGTGTTGCAATTTTCACAAACATGAGTTTATATTTATTTTTTACTTAATATTTTAATTAATTAAATTTTCTTATTTAATTAATTATTTATGTATCAATTAATAATAAATTAAATAAGTTTTTTTAATTTACCATTATATTTTTAATATTAAACGAACCAATAAATGTTTTGATACGCTTATATCTCATTGTACGATTTTTATAACAATATTATAAAAATATGTAATACTTTAATTAATGAAATATTCATAATTAATTATTTTTATGTATAAATTAATTATAAATTAAATAATATCTTTAATTTAACATTTTGTATTATTTTAATATAAAAAGGAACCAATAAATGTTTTGGTTCTATTATAACTTAATGATTCGTTCGTTTATAACTAATGTCAAAAATTGAGATAACTATATGAATATTTTGACATTAATATAACTATTTACTTATTTAAACAGAAAACAAATTAAGAGAGAATTTAAAAATTAAATTTGTGAAAAATATTTTTACTCTCAAGAAAATTAAATTTCATATATTTCTAGGCCCAATTGATTTTTTTTTGACGGGAAAAAAATAAATGCATCCTTTTACAATTAAAATCGCTTAATTGGATAGCTTGTTCAATCAAATTACGAAGAAGATTTATTACTTTTTAATATCCCAATTAGTGATAATGGAATAAATTAAAATAATTAAAAAAATTCTAGCACTTTGTTTGTAAGAATCTACTAAAAAAATGCTTTGATATAAATGTGCACGAGCTGAATAATTTAATTGAACTGCAACAAAAATCTAGGTATGTATAGCTGTAGAATTTGTGAAAGATAATTGATTTAAAGGAAATTAAATTCAAATTTCTCCGAACTCTTTACATCGATGATTTAATTTGAAAAATAAAAATAATCTTCATCTTTTCACGTCTCAAATCACGTAAACATTTCAATTGCTAGTTACGTTAACTGACAAAAGATATTTATCAAATTTTAATATCCCAATTACTGCTGATTGAAAACGTTAATCTCGTTATGATAAATTTCCACCAAAAAAAAATATATATATTTTTTTCTATTATTGATTCATAAGAATTGTTAAGCAGATGAATGCATCTTTTAAATCTTTGAGCACGGCATCAGGGAAATTGCAGCATTTTACGGATACTATCGAAAACATTAGAGCCTAGAAGAATCATTATAAAATTCTATAATTTAGATATATTCCACGTCTGTTATCAACGTTGCAAAAAATAAATAATACCGTACTACGGAAACATATAAAAATAAAATTACTGAAATAATCTTGCGATGGCATGGGTGTTGGCCGAATGTCTAACGCGCAGAACCTCAGTGCCACAGGTTTCAGGTTCGAGTCCCGGCGGTGCAGTGGTTTCGAGATCCACTTTAAAGCATAGGTCCTGGTCTCATATGACTGTAGAGTGTCATGTAGCCAAGTCAGACTTCTCTTGACGGGGGCTCCATCACAACAGAAGCTTCCCTTTTTTCTTTCAACCATGAGTCCATACAGGTTCGTGGACTTGGTCTAGATGTCTACCAAGTTGGATAAGAAACAATAACAAAAGAAATAGCAGGTAAAATGAAAATAACGATTTTGTTTTTGTTGTTGGGTTGAAGAAAAGGAAAATTCCATCTTGACTTTTTTTACATTAAACCAGCCTTTGATATACTCGACTCGTGGCTGGATGGTAACTTGCCCCGTTGGTGAGCACTATGGCGGAAGTTCAATCCGCTGGCTACATTGTTGTAGACTCTGTTTCATAAACCGAGGAGATTCGAGTGCTTTTGTGATATTCAGCATCTGGTTGCGTTAGCCAGACTATCTGGTAGAAGTTTTCTAGGTTTTTTCCCATGCGATACGCAAATGCTTTCCCCTATAAGTCCTCCCGGAAGGCACTGCCCTCCGTCTTTAGCTACTCAGAGCCAAGTCAGACTTCTATCTACGGGTGCTCTATCCCACCTGAAGTTGTCCCTTTCCCTCCATCCATGATTAGACTACTCATGAGGTGTCTCACTCTACCAGACACTGAGGATTAGTCACAACAGCAACGCTTTGATGTAAATTCAAACATAAAACCAATTAACCATACTAAATTCTGGTATTTAATGCTTATTCAACGCGCATAAATATTTTTAAGAAATTCATAATTAAATATACATAAAGCAACTTAATTTTAAAAGATAATAAAATACCAAATATAGAGTCCCCAAAGTATTGAATAGATAATTCGGTAGAAGATAATGCACATTCACTCTATTACCATTCAGATCACGTATTAAATTAAATTATTCTCATTGTCAATTTACTGGGAAATTTTATGAGTTTTTAATATCCCAATTAATGCTAATAGAATATGGCGAACTAATTAAAATAAATTTAAAAGCGTTATGTACATTTTTCTAAAACTCCTTTGATGGAAAATTTCGAGACAAATGTATACATCGCTTAAATCCTTTAAGTAACAGCATTTCGCCAGTGTTTGTGGATAAAAAGAATTTCTCACTTACTGGGATACAGATATTTGAAAAGCTCAGGGATTAATATGGCATAGCTGCAACAATTGAGTTGTCTTATCCAGAACTTCAATGGGGAATATTTTTTAACAGATATTTTTTTTTTTTTTTTTTTTTTTTTTTTGCAGATTTTGAAAAGCTTAGCTTAGAAAAGGATTGAATCGTTCCCCATCTTTATGTCTTATTTTTAAGCAAAATTTGAAGTTTTATTTATTTAATAAAAGAGAAACAAATAAATTAAGATATATACATTATTCAAATAATGTTATTTTGATGTCCCGGAATATTTTAAAAGGATTACTTTATTTATGATATAAGCGATTTAATTTTAGTTATTTAGACATTAAATTTTTAATTTTCGCTTTAACAATATAATAATAATGATAATAATATTATGTTCATATTAATATTATTTTTGATACTATTTTGATAACAATTTTTACATATGGTCATTATTTTTTTTAATAAATTTTTTTCTGCGTAAATTAAAAATAAAAAGAAAGAAAGCTCGAATTCCTTATTAAAAATACTCTAGAAAATAGTTATGCTTGACTAACTTGTTAAATTGTGATTTTTGTAAAACATTTATATTTTGAAGTAAACAAATATTTTTGAAAACGTAATTTCAAGTCTACTTTGATATTTTAAAAACTTGAGTAGGATTGATGGAAAAGCAAGAAGATTAGTTATTTTTCCCATTGGTTATTGCATTTTTAATGACATGAAATATTAGAGTTAAATAATAAAAATTTATTTATTTCGTGGTTCAAATTCTTCATTTTCACCAAGTTTAAGAAATTGTTATAATAAATCATTATGATTTCTAATTTCTGCTTTCGTTTTTAATTTCTTTTGCTTGGAATGTTATTAATTACACACGTATTATATATATATATATATACACACTCATGTCCATAAATTAAGGAATTAAGGATAATGAAGTTCAGGCAAAGAAAGAGACAGAAGCAAAACAATTTTGACTTATTTGTAAAGTCTATTTATTAAACAAAAGGTAAAGAGCAAAAAGATGCTATATGCTTGACATAATTAATAAAAATTGCAATTTTTACTCCCTGGAGCAAATTTCATAAAAGAACCTATTTAGAAAAAACAGTATAACATGGTTAGTATGTTGGTTAATATGGAGTATGTCTCCCGGACGATGCAATACAGGCCTTACAACGCATTAGGCATGCTGAGTATCAAATTATCAATCTGATCTTAGGTAATATTACACCACTCATCAAGCACTGCCCTCCGAAGTTCCGGTTTGCAGGTGGGAGGTTGATGGGCTGCAATTCGTCAGCCAAGCATATCCCACACATGCTCTATTGGATTGAAGACCGGTGAGTATGCTGGCCAATCCATACGGGTGATATCCTCCAATTGAAGGCATTCGTCTACAATGTTTGCAGGTGAGGACGGGCGTTGTCATCCATAAACAGAAATTCAGCACCCATGGCGCCGCGAAACAAACGTACATGTTGTTCCAGAATGACATCCCGATAGATGTGGCCTGTCATCGTTACACTCTGAACATGCAGGTCAGTTCTGGAACCAAGAATAATTCCTCCCCAAACGAGCCATCCTCCACCACCGTAACGGTGCCGTTCAATGGTGTTCTCTTGGCGGTAACGGGTACCTGGCGCTCTCCATATGAAAGTCCGGCGAGAATCAGACTGCAAACTAAACCTGGACTCGTCGGAAAACATCACACGAGACCACTGTTGCGGTGTCCACAATGCATGCTCTCTACTCCAGGTTAATCGCAGTCTACAGTCAGTTGCGGTAAGTGGAACACATCTGACAGGCCTACGAGCATATAGACCAATGTGCCCTAAGCGTCTGTACACGGTCTGCCTTGAAACTGTCGTACCGGTAGCTGAAGAGAGCTGACGAGACAGGTCTGATGCTGTGCTCCGTCTGTTTCTTTTGGCAGTAACTGCTAAACACCGGTCCTCATTCGGCGTTTTAACTCGGGGACGATCTGTGCTGTAACATCTACGCACATTACCATTATCTTGGAATCGTTGTCAAAGCCTGGAGATGACACTCTGGGCGATTCCAAGTTCCTCGGATACTTCCAGCTGTGTACGTCCACATTCCAGTCGTCCGATAATTCTACCACGTAACAAATCATCCAAATGCTTCCTTTGTGCCATAACTATGCGGTTATTGCACTGAAAGGCTTTTAAATCGCTTGTGAACAATTTTACTTCTTTTGCCACCATTCCTTATATACCCCTGTCTTACACTCTCGTCATTGTGACGTACTATCCGCGCCATCTGGGGCTTTCCTGTAATTGCATATTCTTCTTCAAGATGTGTGTGATAATTCTACAGGTGAAATTTTTATTTTAGAGTTCAATTTCTGTGTGATTCTGAATTATCCTTAATTATGGACATGAGTTTATATCGTACTTTTTAAATTTTTCTTGCACTCGAAAAATTAGTTTTTAGGAAATGTGGTGATAATCAATGGGACGAATTTATACACACTAAAATGTAAATTAAGATATGTACTTTTTTCCCGCACATTTAAAAATGTTAAGTAACTATAACTTACGTAACTATAAGTTATGTAACTTAAGTTACTAATCTCATAAATGCATAGTATATCAGATCATCACAGAAATTTATAAGTGTGATAATTGATACTATAATTTTCTATTATTATTCATTATAAAATTCGATCTATAAAAAAAATGTTTACATACATGAGTTAAAAATTTAGGGCCGGATATACGTGTAGTCTTAATTTAATGGTGCTAATTATTATATACGTGTAGTCTTAATTCAATAGACTAAATTATTTCTTACAATAAATACACAAAGTTTAGCGGCCATATTTATAAAAATTTGCTAAGACATCACTGCAAACTGCAACACATAACACACAAAACAAAATTATATGACACTTATTTACAAAATCATCTTAAACCCGTTAATTATTTGTACCTTCCGTATTGCCTGGAACTCTTCACTAGACACCGCACACTCCCTTTTTCTCTTTCACCCTCTCTATTATCGGTTCCAAAATCTAACGGGCGACAAAAAGCGTGCAATGTCCAAAGTTTACATAATAATTTAATTAATTAATTTTAGTTTTTTTTAGGTTCAAGTTCCATATATCTATCAATAGATGGCGCCAGATAAACTTAAAAAAAATGAATGAAAATTATTTATAAAGGACTTCCTGCAATATAGTGAGAAAAAAAGAAGGAATTGACTTTATATTACTTGTTAATTAATAAATTAAACTCTATGATAAATTTAGAACATCAACACAAAGAATTAAAGTTTCCAGAAACATATTTATAAACGAAATACTTATAGATTTAAAGAAAAAAATGGTATCCATATATATATCTATACATATAAAAGTGGGCTTGTCTGCGGAGGGAGGTGTATGTCTGTTCCAACATAAATTTATAATTATAATGCCCTAATTTTTTTCTGTGAATTCACTATTCCATAATTTTCATGTCTTATGTAAAATCAGAAAAAAAGTTGTTTTTTAAATTAAATATAAATCTTATTTTTAAACTTGGCGTCAACTAGTTGCACAATTGCATCTCTATAGAGATTTTAATCTTTAGAATTTTGATAGGATTTTTATAGGAAATTTATAGGATTGTGTTTTTTTAAAAAACAAAATTTTTAGAAAAACGTCTTTTAGAATAAATTTTTCCTTTACAATATAACAAATGCTGTACTTTTAGAAATACATTTTCTTAAAAAATGACCAAATATAAAAATGTTTTATTTCATATAGCCGGTTCCTATCTGTTAATCTTGAAGGAATGAAAGAAAGAGAAAAAATACAGATGAAAATCTATAAAACGAAAAAATGATATCATTGTCATTCCTAAACGAGTTATCCACATGCACCGTACTAAAACAGCATGCTCTCTATTTCCTTCACATATAACATATGAATGAAGATATTCCATCATCCCAGTCATTTTCCATTACCAAACATCTATTTCAACCAGCGGGAACAGGCAATCCATATTACTTGGCGATGAAACTACATGTGAGTGCATGGGCGATGCGTGTATCATGCTGGATTTACTGTCAAATGAAAGATTTTTTTAAGCAAGAGTCGTTACATTTCGGTGAGTGGTCATCTTCTTTATTCCGTGTCTCCTCTGGCCTTTTATTGGCAGCCCATTGTCATGAGTGATGGCACTGTTATTGCTGAATCATCAACTTTTTCTCTCTGTCATCAGCGATTCTCGCCATATCTGTCATTTAGCTAATCTAGCAATTCAGGAAACGAACTAAATGTTTTGAAAAAAGCGTTTTACTGTACGTTTTAGGTATAATAGAAATTTATAAAAAAATTCTTTCAATCATTAATAGTATGGATAAATTTTTAGAAAATGATTTTAGTTTGATGAATATTCTTGAAATACGCTAGTACTCTCGTAAATTTTTTTCTAAAATTCCAAAACGTGACATAAAATTGTATCTAGTGCATCATATTTGTGACAGATTGGGATGTACCTTGAAAGGAAGGAAGCTACAATATATCCACAAAAAAGAATAAAGAAAAAAGCTATCATTTGATAACTTTTTTTTTCTTTATTCTTTTTTACCTGACACCAAAGAATATGATCAATTCCACCTGATTCCACCTGAAGAATATGTTCTATTCCACCTGATAGCGAAAAATATGTTCAATGCATATATATGAGTTTTTAAACTGAAAGGAAGCCAATTCTTATTATTTACACTATTTTAATAAAATTGTTCTGTTCTAAATTTGGCTTCAAAAAGTCCTCTTGAAATCCTTTGTTTGAAAAGCTACAGGATGGATTTATTTTTAATTAATTGCCATTATACAATGCATAGTATTTAAATAATTTGGCAGCATTTCAAAACGGGGTAAGATATTTAAATCAGAAATATTTCCTATACAAATTAGTGTTGTACAAATATTTTATACTTGAAAACTACTTCCACCGAAAAAATATGTTTTGATGAAATTATTTCATGCAAACAATAAAGGAGCAAAAATATTTATTTATGAAGCATTAAAACACTAAATGAATAAAAGAGTGTCTAAAAAGACTTATAATGGGCTATTACTAAATCTAAACTCTTTTTATTTTGACAATTTAATTTTTTTCTATTAATTAACATTTAAATATTAATTTAGACTAATCAATTAATAAATTAGTAATTATTAATAATTATTTAATTAAATATTTTGGTTAGGTATAATATATTGGTTTATTATTATTATATTATAGTTAAATATATTGCTAGTATTACCAAAGAATGAAAATGAAAATGGGAAGCAATGCCTCGTGGGTGATAAATCTAATAGATTTTACGGATAACCCCGTAATTGTATATGTTGCATTTAACTGTAAATCCACAACCAGAAAGTTCAATTTGCCATCAATGATGTATGCTATCATAGTCGTATCACTCTATACTTCAGGTATAAACCTTTAGGTCACAAGAGATACAAAAGGCTAATCTACTTACATTTTTACATTATTATTGTTATCATAATTATTTTTTAGCATTATGATTTAAAAAGTATACTGTAAATAGTATAGAAACAGAGACATAATTTAAAAAAGAGTATTTAAAAAAAGATAGACAATAATTAAAATATTATAAAAAAAAACTGTTGTAACACTAAATCTTCTTTTTTGATGACTTTTTTATACTAAGAAACAATCCAAAGCTTTTCTTTGTAATATTATATTGGCAAATATTAATGGAGAATTATAATTAAATATCGTGAAAATTAATCTCAAGATAATTATTTTTCATATCTTATACGATTTACTAAACTTTTAATTTTAATATCTCTTTTAAGACAACCAATTATATTCGGCTTAGTATATAAATTAATTACTAATATTTAATTTATATAAAATACATCACTAAGAATGTTATTTTCTGGGAAAAATATATTTATCTATTTTAAAATATTTCATAGTAATTGAGTCAAAAAACATACTAATCGTTAAAGCAATTGGGATACACATAGTTAAAAACAAAATTTCAAATTACAGACAGAAAAATTCCAAAAGTTTTATTTATTTGATTTTTAATTTCTCTTAAATGAAAATTTTAAACTTTCAAGACTCCATAACCATAAAATTAATTAAAAATTCGTATTTTATGTAAGATTTTAAAAGGGTTATTCCTTTATTTATTCTTCATTTTCATTTGTTTTGAATTTTAGAGTTAACTAATTGAAAATGTAAGATAAATATTTGATATTTCCATTAATATCTATATTAGTTTTGAAAAGAATTTTTTTCATGCAGTTAACTAAAATCCATTTAAATATAATTATTTAGTTTTTATTTCGTTTACGGAGTATGATTTTTCTCCCTCTACTAATTGTTATAGATTCAATTAAAAGTTTTTATATTTTGACTGGAAGAAAATAACATTTTAGTACTTTAAAAAAATAATAATAATTTAAATTGTAAGAAAACCTGAACTTTGTTTATTAAAAGTAAATTAATTTTTATTGTTTTTAATTATTTATATTGGCAAAATTAAGCATCGAAAAAAATAGCCAAATATGTTAAACGTGTTTGAAAAATATTAAAAGAATTATAAAAAATGTTAATTATAGATCATTTATAGTTTTTATTTATAATGAAAGAAAATCTAACAACTATTATTTTAAGGATATTTCGTATCGGTAAGAAAGAAAATAGAAATAGAAACATAATTTTTCTTTCAAAGTAACTTACTAACTAATAATTTTCAGGCTTGAATTTTGTACAATTGATCAGTTTGGAATTGAAAATTAAAACAGTTAAAAACAGAAGCATTGTTTATAAATAAATTACCTAAAATATGAAATTCTCAGAAATAATAAATTATTTTAAATGGAATTTATATTTTTATGAAGAATTTGATACATTAGTAATTTATTAATTAAGTTAGTTTTTATTATTTAATTAATTATTATAAATTATTAATTAATTTTTCTTTATGTTTTTATTAATTTTTATCAATAAAATTTTCTTTCCGAGTTAGTTACACTTTATTGTAATTAATTTTATTATATAATAGAATTTAATTATAAAATAGAATTATTTCAAAATGTAAACATATTAATAAAACGTATCTTAAAAAAGAAATTTAAAAATGAATGTATAATTTCATTAAAAATTTGAACTTAATTAATAAGCAACAAAGATAACCAGCAGGTTCTTAAATTAAGGAAAATCTGCATTTTATGATTATTACATATTATTGAAAAACCTTTCAATACGAATTTTAAAATTAAAGAAAATGAAATAATAAATTATATTTTTAATTAAAAAGTGAACATGTTTTTAACGTAAATTAAATTGAAGGATT
This sequence comes from Caerostris extrusa, assembly GCA_021605095.1. Lineage (NCBI taxonomy): Eukaryota > Metazoa > Arthropoda > Arachnida > Araneae > Araneidae > Caerostris > Caerostris extrusa. Next base: position 10,778 of record BPLR01008449.1, on the reverse strand, counting down.
ACTCAGATACCAATATTTTATTTCTTCTAATTAAAATATTATATTGAATTTATATATTGATTATATTAATCGTAAGTTAGAATATGGATCCATTTAACAAAATTTATGATAATTATAAAATAATAGGCATATTAATAAATAACTCAAATGTAAAATTGAAATCGTTAATTTTAATTTATTTAAAAGGAATTATTATTAAAAATTAATTATAAATGAGACAATTTCAAAATGAGTAAATATTTGTGATATAAGACGCTGTATGGAAAATATTTTCAACAAATATACTTTAGCAACTTCAAACTTATATAGCTAATAAATTAGTTTTTGTAACTATGGATATATATTTCACAATAAATTATTAAATTGTTTCATGCATTAATATTATTAATTTATATTTTAACAAAATATATTTATGGATGGCATATTAATACTGCTTTACATATAGTTACACATAAAAAAGAAAATGTATCGTGATGTATAAAAAAAAGCTTAAAAATTCCTGTTACAGCAATAACTAATAATAGTTATATAAAATAGATGTAACAAAAATTGTATTTTTCAAAAGCATCTATTCCTTTTCTAAAATATTTAAAATTAATTTGCATTCATAAGCATTTAGAAAAAAAGTTATTTTCCATTCTATTTAATTCTGTAAATAATAAAAAAGTACATTGCAAAAGAATCAGCTTTTACTATTAAATATTATTTTGAGCGTTGAATATTCTTATGGTAAACAAAATTACACATTTCAGATTCAGGGGCAGAACATTATAGATTCTACTGAAAAAAAGTAAAATATTATTTCTGAGATACGAATTGAATTCATAATAGAAAAAAAAATTATTTTCTCTCTTAGCATATTATGACTTTTAAATCTTATTATATATTTCATTTTTGATGTCATTGAATATCTATTTATTTATTCGCACTCTCTTTTTATGCCTGATATAATTATTTGCTTTAAGTAAATAAAATATCAGTTGCAGTAATTTCATAAGATAGCAAATGCAATTTTAACAAAAGATGTTCTTTGATAACAAATTCACTGAAGAATTTAAACTATTTTTCTATATTTACATAAATTTAAAACTCTAACTTTTTTTTTCTAAAATTAATAAAAGACAATTTATTCAAAGAAATTTTACTGTCCCCCTTTTTTGTAATTTTTTTTCCGTGCGCCAAATAGTGAATTATAGATCACATAAAATTAAATCGAGTATAGATTCAATACATTAGTAATCTTACCAAAATTGTAGAAATTTATTGCATGTAATTATATAATCAGTAAATAACAAAAGTCTTTAATTTTAATAAATCAAGTAAATTACAAAATAAATATCCAAAAATTTTTAATTATTAGTTAATTATACTATTGAGAAATTTTAATTCAAAAATATCATACAGTGACATTTAAAAATACCTTTATGTAGTCAGTAACTACTAAAATCAGTTAATTTTAATAAATCAAGTAAATGATCCAATAATATTTTTAGTCATTTATTTATTATATTATTGAGAAATCTTTTAATTTAAAAAATGTCATGCAGTAACGCTAAAAAGTTATAAAAACCTTAAATATTTATACTTGTTTCCATTAAATAATATTTTTCTAATTACATATTCATGTTCAATTTTTCATAATACTTTTTCATGATAAAATAATTTTTTTTTAAAATCCGAAATGTATAAATTTAGTCCAAACGTTAGATAAAATATGAAAGCATATAAATTAAATGAAAAAGTAAATAAATTAATAATAATTCATAAATAATATTTATAATATTTATTTAATATATAGATTTAATATTTATTTAATATTTATTTCACAGATTTTTTATTTAATATTAGATTAATGTTATACAAAATTTAAATATTTATTTAAATTTAAATTTTATAAGAATTTTTTTTTATTTAATATAAATGTTTTAAAATCAAAATAGGTAAAATTATTCCAAACATTAGTTTAAATATGAAAGTACATAAATTGAATTGAAAAAAATATATGTAAATTAATAATAATTAATAAATAATAAAATTAATAATAATTAATAAATAATAAAATTAATAATAATTAATAAATAATATAATTAATAATAATTAATAAATAATGTAATTAATAATATTTATTGTTACTTAATATCAATTAATATTTTATTTAACAATATTTATTAATAACCTTAAGTATGTAATTTAATTTATATTATAGAAAATATATAAATTAAATTCAAAGGGAAAAATTACTACATTTAATTTAAAAACTAAATTTTTCATCTAACTCTACATATCATACTTTTTGTTCAAATTTCCAGTATTGTGCATTCTCTAAACAGAATATAATTCATACCAACAAGATCCAAAACTATTTTAAAACCAACCGCTATATGAAAGCCTGAATTGGACACAAAAAAAAATCCCTTGCAATATAACTTCCTGAAATAAATTTATTTGGTCCCACTCAGAAAAAAATATCAAAAATATTTTCATCTAAAACCGCAACACTATATACTAGAACGAATACACATAAATCGAACTTCACCATTATGAAAAGGAACCAGGAAGGAAAAATTCCCTCTCCATACCCTATCAAAGAAACAGATTTATACCGCATCCTTTTAACCAATATGCTACCCTAAAAACATACAAGGAAATCCCACCACGTGTTCCGTTTTATCACTCCGCAAGAAAACGACATACTCTTGCGAAAAAATCCCTCTTTCAAATACAAAGCACGGATGCTGAATACTGAATGAATGCATGACATTCAATCACGCCACCGTTCACTTCATAGAAAAATCTCAGAGAAAATATTCTCTGCGGCCCATATTCTGATTTCTTTCTTTCCTTTTTTCCAGCCGCATTTCTTATTTTTATTCCTTCTTTCCCTTTTTTTGTTGTTGCTGTTCCTGTTTTTTCCTTGATATACCCAGGCATGGTTATTCCCTTTTTCCGAGAGGTCCTTTTCTGGAAGTTAGACAGAATAGCAGTTGTAAAAGGAAAAAAAAAAAAAAAGTACGCGAGTTTTCCGTGATCATTCAGAATGCGTCGTCACGAACGCCGAACTAGTTTGTCAACAGAATCACTGCATCACAGTTCATTTAAAGTTGACTTGCACACGTTTAGTGTTGTGTGAACGGCGTGGTTTAACGGAGCATTCAATTCTCTAAACTGCGGGAGAAGGATCGCAATCTATTAAAGTTGAAATTCCGCTAAATAAAAATCGAATCACAACCAATAGATTCAGTTGCACTGCACACAAAATTAACATTCTACTCTATTGGATATATAACAGATTGACTTGTTTTTTGTAAGAAAGGAAAGATATATTTTCGAAGATATTGGCGAATGCCGTTAACGTTCGTCGAAGTAATTCATCAGTAGCAGAGATATAAAATTATTTAGGTATTACAAGGTAGTCTAGACTTTGCATTGTATCTCTGCAATTATGAAGGAACACACCTAAGCTCTGTTTATACCATTTTGCCCTTCACATTCGACCAACAAAGGCCATTTCAATGGACAGATCGTGGCCATCTCTGGCAGAGACGATGAATCTAGTCTCCTTCCTCGTATAGACAATGAATCTAACCTCATCATAAATTTATTATACTATTGAGAAACTTTAATTTAAAATAATGCTACACAGTAACACTTAAAAGTTCTGAAAACTTTAAATATTCATAATTGTTTAAATTATATAATATTTTCTGATTAAATTTTATATGAGAATTTTTCATATTAGAATCAGTGTTTTAAAACCAAAAAGATATGAAAGAGTTCCAAGCATTAGTTAAAAATAGGAAAATATAAATGAAATGAAAAAAGTAAATACTTTAATAAGAGTTTATAAATAAATAATTAGTAATATTTATTTAATATTAATTACTAATAATTAACATTAAATTTTAATATGCATTAACAATATTTTTAAGTATATAATTTAATTTATATTATAGAAATTATATAAAGTAAATTAAAAGGGAAAAATTACTACATTTAATTTAAAAACAAAATTTCCATCTAACTCTACATATCATACTTTTGTTCATATTTCCGGTATTGTGCATTCTCTAAACATAATATAATTCATACCACCAAGTTCCAAAACTATTTTAAATTCAACCGCTATAGGAAAGCCTGAATTGGATACATAAAAAATATCCTTTGCAATATAACTTTCCTGGAATAAATTTATTTGGTGCCACTCAGAAAAAAATATCAAAATATTTTCATCTAAAACCACAACACTATATACTGGAACGATACGCATAAATCGAACTTTACTATTATGAAAAGGTACCAGGAAGGAAAAACCGCAGATTTATATATATCCTTTTAACCAATATGCTGCCCTAAAAACATACAAGGAAATCCCACCACGTTTCCATTTTATCACTCCGCAAGAAAACGACATACTCTTGCGAAAAAATTCCTCTTTCAAACACAAAGCACGGGATGCTGAATACTGAATAAATGCATGACATTCAATCACGCCACCGTTCACTTCATAGAAAAAATCTCAGAGAAAATATTCTCTGCGGCCCATATCCTTGATTTCTTTCTTTCCATTTTTTCCAGCAGCATTTCTTTTATTTTTTCCATTTTTGTTGTTGTTGTTCCAGTTTTTTCCTTTTTTTATTCCTATTTTGGGAGAGGTTGATGTTGCGGAGTGTTTTCCTGATCGTATACCTAGTTTGTCAACAGAATCACTGCATTACAGTTCATTATTGACCCATTTTCCTAGAGGTCCCTCGCAATCTAAAAATTGAAATTCCGCTAAATAAAAATCGAATTCTAGACAAAGTAGACAAAATTAGCATTCTAAAAGAGATGTAATAACAAATTGACATGCTTTTTTAAGCAAGGAAAGATTTTTTCAAACAAGTTGCCGAATTCCGTTAACTTTGGTCTGTAAGTTATCAATGTCAGAGATGTAAAATCGATGTATTTGGGAGGCAAGACATACTTATATTGAACCATTATATGAAAGCACTTTTAAATATGGACCTGAATCTATTTCCCTTGCCATTCATAACAGATAATCTTTCCACAAACAAATTTATTGTAGACAATGAATGTAGCACTCATAGACAAAAATATTTCAAAATTGTTTTCTATCTAAAAAAATTAACATTCTACTATGGGATTTATAACAAACTGAAGATTTATTTTCAATGCCGTTAACTTTGTTGTAAGTTATTCATCCACGGCAGAGATGTAACATTAGCTAGGTGTAACACTAGAGGCTAGAAGCCATCACATTGTCCCACTACAATTTTGAATTAGCACACCTAAAGGCTGTTTATGCCCTCTTATCCTTTACCTCGAACTCAACAAAGGTCATTTAAGATATCATGCCTTCGCTGGCATAGACAATGAATAAAGCCTCATTCCTATAAAATAGTAAGAGATTAAAAATTTAAAAAATAAATATTTAAATATTTAAAGCTTTTATAACTTTTAACTTAGTGTAGACAATGAAAAATTGGCATAGACTAAATCTTTCCATGCCTATAACAACCAACAAGATCCAAAACTATTTTAAATTATTATTATTATACAAATGCATGAATTGAGAATATAAAACATACCCCTAGCATCCTAAATTTATTTGGTGCCAGTCAGAAAAAATTCCAAAGAGCGATATAAATCGAAGTTTTACCATTATGAAAGGGAACCAGGAAGGAAAAATTCTTTCCATAAAACAACGAAACAGATTTATACCGCATCCTCTTAACCAATATAGTACCTTAAAATCATACAAGGAAATCCCACCACGTGTTCCCGTTTTATCACTCCGCAAGAAAACGACATACTCTTGCGAAAAAATTCCTCTTTCAAAATACAAATCACGGGATGCTGAATACTGAATGAATGCATGACATTCAATCACGCCACCTTTCACTTCATAGAAAAATCTCAGAGAAAATATTCTCTGCGGCCCATATCCTAGATTTCTTTCTTTCCTCTTTTCCAGCAGCATTTCTTATTTTATTCCTTCTTTTTTCCCATTTTTGTTGTTTTATTCCAGTTTTTCCTGGATATACCCAGACATGGCTGTTCCTATTTTCGGAGAGGTCCTTTTCCGGAAGTTAGACGGAGTAGCAGCTGTAAAAAAAAAAAAAAAATAAAAAGGAGCGGCGAGTTTTCCGTGATCGTTCAGAATGCGTCGTCACGAACGCCGAACTAGTTTGTCAACAGAATCACTGCATTACAGTTCATTTAAAGTTGACTTGCACACGTTTAGTGTTGTGCGAACGGCGGGGTTTACCGGAGCGTTCAATTCTTTAAACTGCAGGGATTAGGATCGCAATCTATTAAAGTTGAAATTCCGCTAAATAAAAATCGAATTCCTACCAATAGATTCAGTTGCACTGCAGACAAAATTAACATTCTACTCTTAAAGAGATTGTATTGTTTATAAAAAATTGACATGCTTTTTTTTTTAGCAAGGAAAGATTCTTTTCAAACAAGTTGCCGAATTCCGTTAACTTTGGTCTGTAAGTTATCAATGTCAGAGATGTAAAATTACTTAAGATGTAATTTGGGAGGAAAGACATACTTACATTGACCCATTGCAATTTTAAATGAGCACTTTTAAAGATGGCTTATACCATTTTGCCATTCAACAATGGACAGATCATGGCTATCTTTGGCATAGAAAATGAATCTAGATTCATCCCTGGCATAGAAAATGAATCTAGACTCATCCCTGGCAATCTAGTCTCATCTTTGGTGTAGCAATGAATCTAGTGTCATCAGTGGTGTAGACAATGAATGTAGCCTCCTCTTTGGCATAAATATTTCCAGTATTGTGCTTTGTTTAATAATATACCAACCAATAGATTCAGGTGCACTGCAAATAAAATTAACATTCTACTATGGGATTTATAACAGACCGACTTGTTTTTCTAAGCAAGGGAAGATATATTTTCGAAGAAGTTGTCGAACGCCGTTAACTTTGGTGTAAGTCATTCATCAAAAGCAGATATATAAAATACCTAGTGTGTAACACGAGAGGCTAGACGCCATCAATTTGTTCCACAACAATTTTGAAGAAACACACATAAAAACTGTTTATATCCTCTTTCCATTCACCTCGAACTCAACAATGGGCATCTCAACGGACAGTTCATGAGCATTCTAGGCATATACAATGAATCTAACGATATGACGCTCCAAAAATGGCTAGTGTCCCAATGAATATCGGGTTGGATTATGAAACCAACTTCTTAAAATTTTCAAATTATATTAACTAATAAAATGTAAAATTAATTATTTAGGTTTTACAGTATCTATGATTTACTGAAAAACCCCATATGATCATCATCAAATCTAGTCTCTTCCCTGGTGTAAATTGAATCTAGCCTCATCTTGTAAACAATGAATATAGCCTCATTCGTAGACATTAAACCAAACTTCATCCCTGGCATAGACAAGGAGTCTAGCTTCGAGTAAAGCTTCTTTGAAGGAGTTCTTGTCATCGACGCGCGTTTTCTGGTCTTTATATCAACGGGAGAGATTCCTTTCTCTAATGTAGGAAGAAATCTTTAGGCAGATTTTATATGACAGATTTTAAAAACATCTTTTGAACAGACAATACGTTTTATAGGTTGATAGATTCATTGGTTCATCTCAAAATGCAATTTTCAATAATTCAGTCATATGATGACTTTATGTATTTTATGGTAATGGATGCTTTTTTCTATTACGTACACCAGTTGAAATATAAAAAAGTTTCCAAAATCAACAAAAATTGATAAATTAATTAAAACAAAAGTATTTTCAGGAAACCTTATGGGTGATGGTTGTGACACGGTTTCAAAAAATGGTTTATGGTTAAAGAAATTTAAACAAATTACGGACAAAATAAGTGTTTTACAATAAGATTTTAAATGTACACACAGTTCACAGTAAAATGTCATAAATGCAAATTTTAATCGTTTGTAAAGAGTAATATTATACATTCAAGAGCCAAAACATTATGACCACCCCCTACATTTTGCAATGAACTCGCCTGGATGACGTGGAAGGCACGTGATCAGGTGGAAGTGGTATTTAACTGCTGCTGGAGAGTCTGAAGAATCATTCTTTCACTTACTTCTGTCTGTGATGGGAAAGGCTGCGGATCTAAGCGACTTTGATAGAGGGCAGATTGTAATGGCTCGAAAGGCTCGGAACAAGTATTTCCGAAATTGCACGACTCGTGGGTTGTTCGCGATCTACAGTTGTTAGTACTTACGCAAAGTGGATGAATGACGGTGAAACCAGCAGTAGACGACATGGTGTTGGACGTCCACACGCTATCAAAGAAAAATGTCGTCGGAGACTGTCTCGCATGGTGAAGCAAAAACCGGAGCCAGACAGTGGCTCAGCTGACAGCCCAATACAATGCAGGGCAAAGTAGAATAGTATCGGAGCACACTGTTCACACACTGTTGGATATGGGGCTACGCAGCAAACGTCCCACTCATGTGCCTTTGCTGACCAAGCGTCATCGCCAACTGCGCCTGCACTGGGCGCGGAACTGGTCCATGGATCAGTGGGAGAGAGTTGACTGGTCAGATGAATCACGGTTTGTCATTCATCACCATGTCGTCTTCCAGGCGAACAGTTGCTCCCTCATTGTACAGTAGGTCATATGCAGGCCGGTGGCGGCGATATTATGCTTTGGGGGACGTTCTCTTGGGCGTCTCTGGGACCCGTGGTTGAGGTAGAGCAGACCATAAATGTTACAGGGTATATGAACATCAATGAGGATCAGTTGCCCCTGGCCTCTGTTTTTCCAGCTGAAACTGGAATGTTCCAACAGGACAACGCCCTTGTCACACGGCTAAAATTGTGTTGGTTCCAGGAACATGATGCTGAATTCCAGTTAATGTCCTGGCCGCCTAACTCACCTTATCTCAATCCGATAGAACACATTTGGGAGGTCCTGGGACGGCAGCTCAGAGTTCAAAGACCACCAAATTCGCAATATCTCGGATTTGCATGACTGTTGCTTAAACATCTGGTACAATCTGTCTCCGGCCATCTACCAAGGACTTGTGGCATCCATGCCAAGGCGGGTTGAAGCTGTGTTGCGCGCCAAATGTGGGCAAACTCGTTATTGAGAGGTGGACATAAGGTTTTGGCTCTTGAGTGTATATAATGCAACACAAATACAACGAAAAAAAAAGGGCGTTTAAGATATTTAACATAAATATTAACTTTTTCCATGGTACCATTTAAAAAATTCTTTTAACCATCTGTCTCTCTCCCATGTATTGTGTATTTAGTAAATATTTAGGTATAATGGTGAAAATTTTTAATGTATTTTAATTGACATACTTCGTAAATGTATTTGTTGAAATTAAAAAAAAATACATTGATTACTGACTGATTGTTTTAATGTATTTCACAGACTAAATATTTTGTTTTGTTTTTGTTTAAAAAATAAAAATATTACATATTTCTTCTAACTCAGATGGTAAATTGTAGTTCCCATCATTTATTTATATATATTTATGTTGAAACAATATATCTTTTATGTAAAAAAATGACTGCTGCAACGGATAATGTGATATTTAGAACCATTCATTTTGCCATGTGAAGATCCCTTCTATATTGCAAAAAAACTGTTCATATTTTTTTCGAAACACAGTGCTATTGTTAGACAGTATTCTCAGGAAGTAAAATCATAATGTTTATTCATGTCATTTCCTCCTAATAATCATCAAATCATTAAGGTAGGTTATATATATTCTTAACTCTGTACACACACACACATTTCTACTTGCGTTTGATGAGGTTTCTTCTGTGCCAATGTAGACGCTTGCATAATAGTTTAGTTTCTACCCCACAAATATAGCCTTATTTAAAAAGTTCAACAGAGTTTCAATTGTTTCAAGTCCTGGAGAAGTAGGCAGATCAAATACATCATTAATATACATCTAATGGCAAAAAAAATTGCTACATATTAAATTAGTTACTCGGAGTTACAACATAATACTATTTCTCGACCCAGCATGGTTAATTCAGTACTGTGCGAAAGGGTTGTTGAGGCAATCGAATACGGGTTATGCTAATGTGGTTGAATCTCCTCTTACTGTAAAATGAAGTCCGGGGTGTCTTCACCATCTGAAGCAACAACCACATTGATTACATGTTGTGATAAATGAACCATGCAACCGTAGTTTTCGTGAAGAAGAAAGACCTAGATACATTGCGGGATTTTAGTGCAGAAATGAATTTTACATGCCTTAAAATATCAAATTGTGTCCTTTAACTTTGTTCCCTTACATAAAAGCGACTTTTATCTGTCAACACGAGTTTATGTGAAAACGTTAGATCGTGTTTACATAGCCATGCAAATTCAGTCTGTATTGGTTTGTCGATCAATTTTAGTAGCCCGACTCCGTGGCCCAGTGATAACGTGCTTTTCTAACATTAAGGAAGATTCAGGTTCGAATTCGTTAACATCATTGTTGTAGTCACAGCTTTCAGAAGCGAGGAGATTCGGATGAGGATTAGACAGTGTGAAAAAGATCTCGCATCGATAATCATAGTGCTTGGTGGGAGGTGATTGGATGCTAAGCCTTTTTAAAGCACTTCCCTTTACAAAGGCACTATACTGCTTTCATGGTATGTATGAGAGCTACCGATAATTTCCTCACTTTTCTATTTGACAGAGGCTACAAAGCCTTAGGTATGGGATTGAAGTTTGAAGGAAAAAATAAAGATATACTTACCTTTAACCCCTGCGCCATGTAATAAAATAATTTGAACTGAAGTCACTAGCG
>BPLR01008448.1:0-20176 GCA_021605095.1 Caerostris extrusa | reverse complement strand
TTCTATTCTGTTCTGCTCTATTTTCCCCGCCACCATTCCCCAGACGCAAAGCAGCCCAAATGAAGTGTGGAACGAAAATGGATTTCGTGGAAGAAAGCAGTCGCGAAAATCATTATGTGACTAAATAACTCTAATAAGAAGGTCCCTGTAAACTTAGCACACGACCACCGCCTCCAGGAAAGCCTCTGAATTAATGTTCCAAAAAAGTAGCTATGTAATCTCCTACGCCTAATTTGATGCTTTGAGGAAGCTGATAAATTTTATATATTCACCCAGTATTTGACTTTTTGTGTTCATACGCTTAAACATGAACTTTTATCAAAATACCACTATTAAAAGTGATTCTAGTTTCCTTAGGTAATATTATATATATATACATAGATTAAATTTTAAATTGCATATCATTTTATATTTTATCACTTTAGCTTAATAGCTTTTATGCGAACATACGCTTGAAATTGCTTTAGGTATGTTGCAGGTACTGCATTCTAAGTTAAATTTCATAAATTTTTAAACATTAGTATAACAGTTATGACCGTTATCCGTTGAAAATTTTGTTTTCCTCAATCCAGTATCCTTATACCTTATGATGAAACATACGCATCGGGATTTCTAATGTCTCTATAAGAAAATTCAAAAACGGTTTTCGAAAACTAAGAGCCAATCTTTAAAATAATACAATAAAAAATCAATATTTTTTTAAATAATCGATATTTGTGCGTAATGGGTTACCTTAAATCAAATGAATAGCAGTTCAATAAATGATTCGTTCCCAACTATCACGAATCGTCAATAGTGTATTCGTTTCTTTCTCAGTTCCACTTCCAAACGAAATATCCAAGTAAATATAATTACAATCCTTCTTTTTTTTTTTTGCTTCCCTTTCCCATTTTTCATCAGAAAACATCAGGAAAAAAAATCCGAACTTTCTAATCGCTTATTCCTTTCAATCTAAAGGAATACATCCTGCTTCTTCTCCTTTTTTTTATTCTGTTCTATTTTCTGTTCTATCAGCAAATAATGCTTGGTCGGCAACTTCATTTAGTCCGTTAATGGAATGGCGCCGGATTGTGGCGGCGGATGTTGCAGAACGTGGACGGGAAATAAAATTTGGCGCAAACGGGACTGCAGCCACCGGAAATATCCAAGGAACTCACCTCTTCCACCCCCACCCTACCCTACACCCCCTCTAACGATATCTTCGAACTGCCTCTGTAATTGCTGATGGAAGGCACCTAATTCGACGAGCACCCACTAACCAGGTTCCATAAGGAGGGGAGATCAATCGGTTAGGCTTAGCTTTCCGCCGTTCTATTCTGTTCTGCTCTATTTTTTTCCCCGCCACCATTCCCCGGGCAAAAGCAGCCCAAATGAAGTGTGGAACGAAAATGGATTTCAGGGAAGAAAGCAGTCGCGAAAATTCATTTATGTGACGAATGCTTTAATAAAGAGAAGTGTTCGGTAAACTTAGCACGTGCCACCGCCTCCAGTGTTTGCCTCTGGGAATTAAGTGTTCCAAATAAAGTAGTTATGTAATCTCCTGACGCCTAATTTGATGCTTTGGGAAGCGATAAATTTTTATATGTTCGACTCGGTATTTGACTTTTTGTGTTCATACACTTAATGATAAAAGTTTTATCAAAATACCACTATTAAAAGCGATGCCAGTTTCTTTAGGTAATCATTTATATATATAGAGAGAAAATAGAAAGATTAAATTTTTAAATTTCATGATCATTTTATGTTCTATCACTTAAGCTTAATAGCTTTATACGAACTTGCGCTTGAAATTGCTGGCAGTATATTGCAGGTACTACATGGACCAAAGCATTCTTTCTTCTTTTAACTTTTTAACAGAATTTTTATTGAAAATTTTGTTTACATGAATCCATAACCAATACCTTATGATGAATTATCTGCCCCACGACTTCGAATTTGAAATAAATTCAAAATAGATTTCGAAATAAAGACCTCATATTTTAAATAAACAATACAAAAATCGATTTATTTTTTATAATAATCAGGATTTGTACATAAAAGGATTACCTTAAGTTAAATGTATTCAGGTCAATACAAATGATTCACTACTAACAAACAAAAATTTCATATGATTCTAAACATTATTATAACAGTTATGACCGTTATCCCTATGAAAGTGTATAAAAAATGCAGTTTTTCAGAAATTTCATTGAATATTTTTTCAATACTTTTTAGTGATGAAACATTGCATCATGATTTCTAATGTTTTAGAAACTAATTCAAAATAGCTTTCGAGAAGCTAAAGACCCAATCTTTAATTTTAAAAAAATCGAAATTAGTATGTCTTGGATTACTTTATGTTAAATGTATAACAGGTCAATCAAATTATTTATTCCTAACAATCAAAATTTCATATAATTCTAAAAATTATTATAACAACTATGACCGTTTTCCTCGGTGGAACAAAAATGTAAATTTTCAGAAATTTCATTGAAAAATTTAAAACAAAGTTTAAAAAAAATTCATTTAAAGTAAAACAATAAAAAAAGTCGAAATTTTTTTTTTAAGGTAAGTAATGAGTTATCTCAGGTTAAATGAATAGCATGCCAATACAAATTGTTCATTCTAACAGTTAATATTTCACAAGATTCTAAACGCTATTATAACAGTTATGACCGTTATCCATATGGCGGTGTTGCAAAAAATGCAGACTTTCAGAAATTTCATTGAAAAATTTAAAACAAAAAATAAAAAAAAATTAAATTAAAAATTAAAACAATAAAAAATTTGTAAAAATATTTTTATTTAAAATATTATGTATTTTAACAACCTGGATTTGTATGTAATACGTACCTTAGCTAAATGCATAACAGGCCAGTACGAATGATTGATTCCTAACTATCACATGAATCGATCAGCAGTGTAATCGTTTCTTTCAGTCCGCCTAACGAAACTAAACCAGTAAATATAATTACAATCCCTTCCTTTTTTCTCGATTCACCCATTTTCATCAGAAAACACCAGAAAAAAATCCGGACTTTGTATCCTTGTTCCTTTTCAATCTCTTAAAGGAAAGCATCCAGCTTCTTCTCTTTTTATTATTTTGTTCTATTTTTCTGTTCTATCTGGCAAATAATGCTTGGTCGGCAACTTCATTTAGTCCGTTAATGGAACGGTGCCGGGTTGTGGCGGATGTTAGAACGTGGACGGGAAATAAAATTTGGCGCAAACGGGACTACAGCCACCGGAAATAACTTAAGGAACTCACTTCTTCCACCCCGCCCTACCCTACACCTCCCCCTAACGATATATTCGAACTACCTCTGTAATTGCTGATGGAAGGCACCTAATTCGACGAGCACCCACTAACCAGGTTCCATAAGGAGGGGAGAGGATCAATGGTTAGGCTTAGCTTTCTGCCGTTCTATTCTGTTCCATTTTTTTCCGCCACCATTCCCAGACGCAAAGCAGCCCCAAAAGAAGTGTGGAACGAAAATGGATTTCAAGGAAGGAAGAAAGCAGTCGCGAAAATTCATTTATGTGACGAATGCTTTAATAAGAGAAGTGTTCCGGTAAACTTAGCACGTGTTTGTTCTGAGAATTAAGTGTTCCAAATAAAGTAGTTATGTAATCTCCTTGCGCCTAATTTGATGCTTTGGGAAACTAATACATTTTTATATGCTTGACTCGGTATTTGACTTTTTGTGTCCATGTACTTAATGATAAAGTTTTATCAAAATACCACTGTTAAAAACGACCTCAATTTATTTAGGTAATTATATATATAGATAAATTAGCATTACAACGATTAACGTTAAATGACGCCAGCAATTTCAATTATGTCATTTGTTCATACGAACAGATGCTTGAAATTGCTGGCGTCACTTTGCAATTATTGCATATAGAAACGAAAAGTTTCAATGTGATACTACTAGATCGAAAGTCTCAATGTGAACCTACGAATTGACTACATTGAGAGACTCGATGTGATATTACGAATGGTCTATATTGAGAGACTTGATGTGATACTAAGACTAGACTACATCGATAGGCTCGATGTGAACCTGCAAATAGACTGCATTGAGAGACTGAATGTGATACTGCAAATAGACTAGAGGCAAGCTAGGCTTATTACGAATAGATTACGTTGAAAGGCTCGATGTGATATTACAAATAGACATCGACAGACTCGTGAGATACTATGATACTATCGATAGACTCGGTAGACTGCACTACATCGATAGACTCGGTGAGATACTATGAATAGACTACATCGATAGACTCGATGTGATACTACAAATAGATTAAATCGCGAGACTCGATGTGATATTACGAATAGATAATATGGAGAGACTCGATGTGATTACATCAAGCTCTATCGTGACAGCATATATAAGAAATTTTTATCATTGTCGTGTTACTTTGTTCGACTCGTTGTGATACTACGGATAGACTATATTGAGAGACTCAATGTGACTACTCGATGTGATACTACGAATAAACTAGATCGAGAAACTTGGCGTGTTACTACTAACAGACTGCATTGAGAGACTCTATGTAATTTACGTCAGAATCTTTCTTGACAGCACATACACTCAAGAGCCAAAACATTATGACCACCCCTACATTTTGCAATGAACTCGCCTGGATAACGTGGAAGGCACGTGATCAGGTGGAAGTTGCTGCTGCTGGAGAGTTTGAAGACTCCTTCTTTCATTTACTTCTGTGTGTGAGGGGGAAAGGCTGCGGGTCTAAGCGACTTTGATAGAGGACAGATTGTAATGGCTCGAAGGCTCGGAACAAGTATTTCCGAAAACTGCACGACTCGTGGGTTGTTCGCGATCTACAGTTGTTAGTACTTATGCAAAGTGGAGGAATGACGGTGAAACCAGCAGTAGACGACATGGTGTTGGACGTCCACACGCTATCAAAGAAAATGGTGAAGCCAATCTCGCATGGTGAAGCAAAACCGGAGCCAGACAGTGGTTCAGTTGACAGCCCAATACAATGCAGGGCCAAGTAGAATAGTATCGGAGCACACTGTTGGATATGGAGCTACGCAGCAAACGTCCAACTCGTGTGCTTTGCTGACCAAGCGTCATCGCCAACTGCGCCTGCGCTGGGCCCGGGAACATCGTGACTGGTCCATGGATAAGTGGGAGGAGAGAGTTGCCTGGTCAACTGAATCACGGTTTATCATTCATCACACCGATGGCCGTGTCAGGATACGCCGTCTTCCAGGCGAACAGTTGCTCCCTCAATGTACAATAGGTCATACACAGGCCGGTGGTGGAGGTATTATGCTTTGGGGGACGTTCTCTTGGGCGTCTCTGGGACTCGTGGTTGTGGTAGAGCAGACCATGTATGCTACAGGGTATCTGAACATCATTGCGGACCAGTTGCACCCTTACATTGCCTCTTCTTTTTCCAGCTGGAAATGGAATGTTCCAACAGGACAACGCCGCTTGTCACAAGGCTACAATTGTGTTGGAGTGGTTCCAGGAACATAAGGCTGAATTCCAGTTAATGTACTGGCCGCCTAACTCAGCGGATCTCAATCCGATAGAACACATTTGGGATGTCCTGGGACGGCATCTCAGAGTTCAAAGACCACCAGTTCGCAATATCTCGGATTTGCGTGACCGTTAAAACATCTGGTATAATCTGTCTCCGGCCTTCTACCAAGGACTTGTGGCATTCATGCCAAGGCGGGTTGAGGCTGTGTTGCGCGCCAAAGGTGGGCCAACTCGTTATTGACAGGTGGTCATAATGTTTTGGCTCTTGAGTGTATAATAACTTTATATTATTAACAGTGTTGTCATGTAAATTCATTTCATGTTTCGTATATGTTCACTCAATGCATACATACATCAAAATTGCGCTTTAAAATACTTCCCTGATGATAATGGAATCCCATTAACATACCTACCCTATATATATTAGTTCAAAGTGTACAGAAAATGATCGTAGAGTGACAAACTAAACAAACTACCGTACACATATACATATATTGTAAATTGATAATAAATTAAATGCAAAATTAATTTACAGTATTGAAATGTAGAAAAAAGTAAACTTTATGTAAGGATGGGGGAATTTTAATACAAATTTTCAGGTAGTTAATTTTCATATCTTTTTTGTTATTATTTACAGTATTGAAGTTTACAAGAAATTATTGTGTAATACAAATTATCACTTTTTACAGAAGTACGTAACAAAAAAATTTATTACACTATAATAAAAACATGAAATAAATGCTCATATGCTATCACTAAAGAGAAAGAAAATAAAAAGAGAAAGAGATAGGATTTAAGAAACATTAAATTAAGAATTTACAAAACGTCGCAAAGGCAGGCTTCTGCTTAACACATTGACAAAAGTGTTGTAGACTTTTGACTATTTGGAGTGTTAGTTCTTTCTTTAAAACTTTTCTAAGATTTTAAATCTTGAAACAGCTAAAAGAATGTGGTCGATATTCTGAACCCCACCCACATCGCAGTTTCAATGATCAGTTGAACATTGTTTAAACAGGGTTAAAATTGATATAATAAACTAAAACCAGTAAAATAAATTGAAGGGCACTAAGCCTTTGAGGAATTGATGAAATGTACTTCATACTGACAAACATCTAATCGTACCAGTTACGTATCCAACGTTTTAAGATAATCTACGTATCCAACTTACGTGTTTACGTATCCAAATTATCAGTTACTACATACTGATAGAAACATTGGGTGGGATGTTTCTATATGCAATGTATTTCGCAAATGGTTAGTTTTGTCTTTGAGTGTCTTTAAAAAAGAAGATATTGTAATGTTATTTTTCTAGTTTAATTTCCAAAACATTAATATAAAAAAAATACAGAAGGACATCAGCAATATAAAAACCATCTGTAAGATAAGACATCTGTACCATAAAATACAACTGCACTATTTATTTATTTTTAGCTCAATATTAACATTTAAAAGATTAATATTTACATTTAAATATATTAATATTTACTCTCATATACAACACTGAATCTCAATATTTATTTTTCTGCATAAATATAATTATCCATAATATAAATTACAATAAATGCTTCTCCAATGATAATTTTACATGAAAGAAACTTACCCTATTGCATGGCTGAAAAAGAAATTACATATATTAATTTAAGTTTAACTCATAACGTCAGGTAATATTAACACTTGAAATAGACTTATAATCTAATGTCACTCTTGCACAATGGTTGTTTATTTAATTAAGATATTTTAATCTGGAAATCTATTTATAAAAATAAGAACAATTTATGAACCTCAAAGTATATGAATACATTCGTTGTGATCCGAAGATAGTCGATTGCAATTTATCAAATTCGTCAAAAATTAAAAGTTGTTATAATTGAAATTGTTATTAAAATCGGGTTGTTAAAATTCTTATAGAAACCTTAATTTATTTTTTTCCAACTGCTCAATAATAATTTCTTTGTCACAAGAAAAATTACGATTTCAAAACTGTGACATTTCAGTCTATTTGCAGACTAATTTATTTATTTAATAAGTGAAAATATTCTTCTTAGTTTAGAAAATATGTATATATTTAATTTAGGTTAGTGAAAAAATTGTGACAGTTACTTTTAAAATTTGTGTAATATTTCAGAATTTTTGAACAGTTTTCGTTCGTTAAAATATCAGTAAACGTCATCATAACTGTAATATCACGCATAACTTTGATAAACTATCTAAATGTATCAATTTCATTAATGTTCAACATACTAAAGATTCATTAACAGTTTAATATTTTTTATATATCGTACTTTGCAAATGAGAACTACCCTGAAATTTCGAATATCTCTTATTTTTTCTAGCTATTTATAAAAAAATAACAAAATGTTTAAAATTGCATTCGTACCAGTACAACTTAGGAGCTTTTTATGCGTTTAAAAAAACTCATTACCTTTCAAAGATAAGAATTTTTAAGAAAAAAAAAATAGAATTATAACCTATCAAATAAAAAAGGAGAATTGGACATATTATTTCTGGTTATTTTACTACAGAAAAAAAAAAATTACATTTATTTAGTATTCCCAATCAAATACACACGAAAGATTTTTATAAAATAGAAAATTTTTGATTTTGAAGATAAAGCAATAAATTTTATAATATATTAATGCTAAATAATTTTTTTCTCTCTTTCAGAACATATGGAATTCTCCTTCATTGCGATTTATAACAATTCATGCCAAATTATTTTGTAATAATAACGATATGCAGGATTTTAATACTTGGTACATAATGGGATATTTATTTCGATACGATTTGTATACCAGTTAGTTTTGTGGATTCAGTCTCAGCGGCTTGATGGTGTTGTTAGTGGTCCGGCCTTCGGTACCACAGGCTTCAAATTCTAATCCTGGCAATGGCATGGATGTTTGTGAGTGGTTTGGAATCCGCGATAAACTTTAGGTCGCAGTCTAATTAGTCCAAGAAAAGTCCTTAGAAACCTTCCACAATAGTTAAAAAAGTAATATATATAAAATTTAACACAGCAAGTGGCCAAAATTAAGTTTGTTTTTTAAATTGCGGTTTTAGAGACATATGTATTGATTATCAAAAATGTAAGTAATTTTCCAAAATGTTCAATTGAGCTAAGTTTTATTTAAATTATTTTTCGACTTTCTTTGAAAAGGGCTTTTAAAATTAAGGGATATGTGAGTTGAACTAATAATCATTTCCATGTTTGAATGGTTAATTCATGTTGTTTTGACAAACTAATTAGCAGGTAATGTACATTTTAGTAAACACATTAGCATTAAAACTTAACTATATTCTGAATGAATACGTGAGTTATCGTTATAGTCAAACTCCAATTAAACTTGTCTACGAGTGCAAAGTGTAATAAATCAAATCACTTTTATCCATAATAGAGTTAACCTCATGTCAAGGAAGTTTCATTTAAATTTCCTGCAAAGCAGTTGATGGCATTTCTTTCTACCATTATCAATGATTCATAACTTATTATATATTCTTTTTACATTAAATTTCTAAATGCATGTAACTTTGGTAAACTATACAAAAACATCAATTTCATTAATGGCGAATACAAAAGATTCATCAACAATTTAATTTAATTTTTTTTTTACCTTAAATTTCCGGGACCATATCTTTTTTATTATTTCCCACCGATATTTATGAAAAATAAATACATTTTTTAAATTGTATTGTATTAGTTTGTCCGCTTTCGTTTCATAATTTTTGGCAATGCAGGAAACTGGTATTCACCAAAGTTCTTGGAGAGGACCTGACCCTTCAATCTGCTAAATTAGAAAATTTTCAGATAATCATTTTATCTTGTAGAAAATCACTTTACAAGCTGCTGGTGAATCATAAAATATCGTACATCGGATTATATTATTTACATCGATTTATTATTTACATCGAATTATTAAATATCGTTCATCGTATAGTCGAAATGCATCGCATTATACGAAATAAATCGAATTATAAAATAGCAAATTACAGGTACCAATAATAAAATAATATTTGCCTACAATCCACGAATTGTAGGTGTAAATTCTTAAAATATATTGATGTCAATTACAGACTGTCGAGTATAATTTTTAGTGAATATTATTCGGAGTTTTCGGAAATATTATTAATAAGCAACTGAAATCACAACAGAAAGATACCCAATGGTTTTGGAGTGCCATTAATATTATTTTTTAAATAGAAATATCTAAAAATATGCAGCTTGACTATTTTTTTCTGTTAATCATAGATGGAATTTTGGAATGTCAATATTTATATAATAGAATAATAATGGAAATTGGAATATTGATATAATATTATAATAAACGGAATGAGAATATTGATATAATAATAATGGGAATATGAATCACGATGATATAACATAATAAAGGGAATAAGAATATTTTTAGAGCCTGATGCCGAGTACCTAGCGCTCTGGTCCTCGATGCCACATGTTTTGTTTTCGAGTACCGGTGGTGCCATGGATGTTTGTAGTAGTTCGAAATCCATTTTAAAACGTAGATCAACGTCTAATATGACTGTTGTGCGTAAGTCTGGACAACCCCTACCCCCGTAAAAAGAAATTGTCTCCTGTTTCTAATTCTACCAGTAGGCAGACGCCTTCGACCCAGCATGGGATGTTGCGCCAATAAAGACGAAGATGAATATTTATTGTTATTCTTGTCAATCATTCTAAAATTACCAATAAATATTCACATTCGTCTTATAAATAAAATGATTCCACGTTTCTAGAACCTTGAATTTATTCTATTAAGAATCGAATCATTCAGAATTTAATGTTACATTTTTTATTTATTGATACTTGTCATTTCATATGGGGATAGTTATTCCTTTATTTCATGTTTATTGCTTTTGTATTTCGATAGAACGCGCTTTGTAAATATCACTTTTTATTATAATGTTCCATTCTGTATTTATCATGACGTTTCATACATAACAAATACATATAATAAATACAGAGCGACATATTTATGTGAGTTTTACCAATTTTATTGAATAATATTTTATTTTAAAAATATTATGTTGGCATGAAAAACGCTTTTTAAATATAATAAAAATATTATGATAGTTTCAAATTTCTAATTCGGAAATATAAAGGAATTTTAAAGCTACAATAAAAGTCAAAGAAATCTATTGCGTGGAAGTAAATGATAGGCATGGAATATACGTTGCTCTTGATCTTATAAGATGGTTTTGCTTTTACCACCAGAATTTATATTGAATTATAGGCTTGAAATCACGGTAATTTATTTTATTAACATATGCAATCTAAATTTGGGGGGGGCAATCACTAAATATTCATATCTATATTGATAGATATTTAGTGAAAACAATTGTGTAGGCACGAATTAAGTGCCGCTGCTGATCATACCAGATAGTTTTGGTTTTATTAGTATGATTATTTGCCGTCTTGATGGCCGAGTGGCTAGCTCTCTTGCGTTCGGTACCATAGGTTTTGTGTTCGTCCTGGTGGTGCCATGGATGTTTATAGTGGTTCGGAATCCACTTTAAACCGTAGATTCTAGGTCTAATATAATCGTCGAGTGTTGTGGGGGTAGTGTTACTCGCGTCCGTAACATATCTTCAAGCTACACGTGCCCCTGGGTAGTGCTAAATGAGTAACAGCGGTGCAGCCTTTGCTTATGGCATAAAATATAACGGTCTGTGTATTGCCTGTTGCATTAGAACAACAACAATATTATGATTATTAGTGTATAACAGGCTGTAAATCATGGTAATTTATTATTTTTAAGGTTTATATTTTAAATTTAGGGTCAAAGCTACTTAGTGGATAATGAATGTAAAAGCAAATCGTACGTGGATTATACGTCGCTGCTGATTAAACCAAATAGTTTTCTTCTTACTGGCAAAAATTATGACTGCGTATAATATACTGTAAACGAAGGGAATTTATTTTTTTAAGATACTCATTTACATTTAGGGGGGGAATGGGGTTAAACAGTTTGATGAACATTTAGTGAAAGCAATGGTGCTGCTGAAAATCATTCACGGATTAAAAGCCGCTGCTGATCATACCAGATAATTTTTCTTTTTTACAATAAAAAATAGAATTGTGCAAAACTGATTGTACATCATGGTAATTTATTTTTATTAAAATTCATATGTTAAATTTAGGTCAAAGCGGCTTAGTGAATGTATGTGCAAATCGTACATGGATCATACGCCACTGCTGTTACTTTTTGCCATACTTTTATTTTACGTCGAAAATACAGACTGCGTATAATAGACTGTAAGTATTGGTAATTTAATTTTTAAAATACAATTTTAAATTTAGGGGGATGATGCTAATTATTGGATAATCAAAGCAAATATGCAGGAGAAAATCGCGTGCGGATTATACGCCGCCTAGTGACAATACAAGACAGTTTTCATTTTAATCTCGAAAAATATGACTGTGTATATATAATAGACTATACATCAGGATAATTTATTTTTTAAGATACTCATTTTAAATTTACGTCTGTAGAGGTATTTGGGAGTGATGAGAACCGGAGAGAGAGCGATAGTAAAGCGATAAGGGTTTCAAATAGGTACTAACCCGAAACCCAAACCAAAACTCCTGTTTCAATAGCGGGTAGCATGCGATAAATTCAGGCGAACTAAATGTTCGTAAAATTACAAAAATATCAGTACAAAAAAATTCAAATTATATCATCGCAAAAAACTAAGCCTAAAGAGTAATGGGGAAAGTTACTGAAGGTTTTATATTTTAATCATAATTTTGTCTAAATTACTGGATAAATTTAAAACCTATATTCTCACAAAAAACTGAAAATTTTACAAAATTCTCAAAAAAAATTTTAATTAGAATTATTTTTTTTGAGACTTTTAGCCGATCACGTAAAAAAATGATTTCATCAAATAAAAAAGGTTTAGTTTGGTAAATAATTCTAAGACTTCTGCATAATCTTTTATAACACCTTCACGATCTAGAAGACGGAATCAATTAAGTGTCTTCGACTAGTCTTCAAAACTCCTACCACCATCCTAATCGAACCGCTAAACGACGGCTTCAAGTCATGCTGGTCTGTGTACTAATAGCATTTCTGTGTCCCACAGTCTGTCAGTGCACCATTGATTCAGACTGCAGTGTTGCCGTCCTCAGGACGAGATGGGAATTGGAGAAACAAAACAACAACCGGTGCTTGAGAGCAAAGCGATGCCCATGCATCTTTGGCGGAAGAGTGCGCTCTGGCAAAAGGGGGAGATGGAGATGCTCCCACCTAATTACTCCGTCGGGATTCATTCATTCTAATTCGTCTTTCAGAGATGGGGCTGGAAGTTAGTCAAACTCATAACTTAATTTTCTGGGGAAAGACGTCGCTCAGAGATGGGGTGAAAATCGAATCCCTCAGTCCCCAAACCGAAGAGAAATGTGATAGATATTCTGATTCATTAGGTCTCGAGTTTAACGTTATAAATAAATTCGGTGTAGTCAACTAAATGTATTTATTAGATCGCATTGTGTGTGGCTTTTCAACCAAACAGCGCAGATAGATAGAATGCGAAAATTACAACAATCTTTTTAAGCATTTTTTAAAATGAGCACCAAAAATTTGATTAATAGTTTATAGTAAAAATATATATATTGAAATGAGTCGGAGTAGTTCGGTGGATACGCAAACTATATAAGCAAACTTAATTAGATCGCATTGTGTGTGATTTGTCAGCCCAACCGCACAGATAGGTTGAATTTCTAAAATTATAATAAAAAGTCTTCTTACGCATTTTGTTAAATAACCAATTTAATATTTGATCAGTAGTATATATATAAATTTCCAAATGATACACAGTGGTTGATGGATGACCGTTTGGTACCTCGCCAAATAAACATATTATTTAAATCGCATAGTACAATAGCGTTGCCTAAATTAGTCGGCAAATTTAAAATCGTCGTCTTTATAGAAATGAAAGAAAATTACTAATTCAGAAAATTCTACAAAAAATTCTTGAATTAGGATATTTTCTACAGACTTTAAGTTGTTCACGAAAAACAACAGGCAAAAAAGCGCTTAAAAATACTATACTTTCTTATCTCAACTTGCAGATATTGAAATCAGCTTAAAAGAACCACGCGAACAGAAGTTTAAGTTGTCGTTATTATTTCTCCTGAAACTTTCCTAACCGTCTAAACTATCTGAAAGACGGAATCAATTAAGTCTGTGTTCGACTAGTCTTCAAAACTTCTGCCACCATCCAAATCGAACCGCTAACGACGGATTCACGTCATGCTAGTCTGTTCATACTAATAGCATTTCTGTGTTCCATAGTCTGTCAGTGCACCATTGATTCAGACTGCAGTGGCGCAAGTCCCCAGACGAGATGGGAATTGGAGAAACAAAAACAACCGGTGCCTGTGGAGCAGAGCGACGGCCATGCATCTTTTGGCGGAAGAGTGCACTCGGCAAAAGAGGAAGACGGAGATGCGCCCACCTAATTACCCGCTGGGATTCATTCATTCTTAATTCGGTGTCTTTCAGAGTAAGGGGGCCTGGGAAATGAGTCAAACTCATAACTTACCCTTTTCGGGGGAAGACGTCGCTCAGGATGGAAACTGAATCCCCGTCCCCAAACCTGAAGAGAAATGTGATAGATATTTCGATATTTCAAGATAATGTGATAGATATTTCGATATTTCTGATATTTCGCGTTGTAAATAAATTTGGTGTAGCCAACTAAATACATTTATTAGATCGCATGTGTGCGATTTCTCATCCCAACTGCAATAAAAAGATTGAATGCTAAAATTATAAAAAACATTTCCTTACGCATTTCAAGCAAAATAGCTGCTAATATTAAATGTGTGATCAGTAGTTTATAATATTTAAAACATATATATATATATGTATATATATATAAATTGTATATGGGCCACAGTGGGTTGGTGGGTAGATTCTTTGTTATTCAAAACAAATAAATATATTATTTAATTCGCATAGTGATGGCGTTGCTCAAATGAGTCGGCCAATTTAAATCCGCGTCTTTATAAAAATTTAAAAATCACAAATTCAGAAAATTCTTAAAATTATTGAAATAGGGATATTTTTTTAATTTGTTCACGCAAAAAACAAGCAAACTGCTTAAAAATATTTACCTTCATATATTCAAATATTGAGCAAGCTCAAAACTACACTCAAAAGTTGTTAATTAATTTTCAAAACTTTTGCAGAAACTTTTAGTACTATATTAACAATCTGGAAGCCGGAATCAATTAAGTTTGTCTTTGACTAGTCTTCAAAACTCCTGCCACCATTCTAATCGAACCGCTAAACGACGACTTCAAGTCATGCTAGTCTGTTACAAATAAATAGCATTTCTGTGCCCCTACAGTCTGTCACTGCACCATTGATTCAGACTGAAGTGTTGCCGCCGTCCTCAGGACGAGATGGGAATTGAGAAATAAACAACCGGTGCTTGAGAGCAAAGCGATGCCCATGCATCTTTTGGCGGGAAGAGTGCGCTCTGGCAAATGAGGGAAGACGGTGATGTTCCCACCCACCATTACTCCGCTGGGATTCATTCATTCTAAATCGCTGTCTTTCATACATGGGGCTGTAGTTAGTCAAACTCATAACGTAATTTCCGGGAAGACTTTGCTCAGATTCAGTGTGAAATCGAATCCCCGTCCTCAACCGAAGAGAAATGTGATAGATATTTTGATTCATTTGGTCTTAGAGTTTAGTGTTATAAATAAATTCGGTGTAGTCAACTAAATGTGTTATTAGATGCTATTGTGTGTGGCTTTTCAAACAAACGTCGCAGAAAGGGTGAATGTCAATATTAAAAACAAAGAGTTTTTACACATTAATGGCAAACCCCCAGTTAAACATCTGATTAGTAGGTTATAATATTTAAAATGATTTTATAAGTATTTAAGTGCGGCAAAGAGATTAATGGATAGACCGTTTGGTACTCAAAATAAATTAATTAATTAATTAGACAGAAAATTCTAATTGTTAGCTTATAGTATTTAAATATTTTCAAATATTTTTTTTCCTAATGCAGCTGACAACACATAGACAATTGTCTTTGATGTCTTAAGGTAAAAAGTGACACGTTACTCACTTAGCACTACCCATGAGGTGCGGTGTAGCTTGAAGACAAGACAAGGAGTAAGCCACCAACTATGTAAAAGCTTAAAGGAACATTCTGCATTTCTGGCCACAATTTTATATAAATTACTGGGTTAATTTAAAACCTGCTTATATTTAAAAAATCACAAACAGAAAATTCTACAAAATTCTGAAAAATTTTTGAATTATGTATATTTTCTTCAAACTTTTTAAGCTGATCAATTAAAATTGAATAACACAGCTTAAATATACTGCTATTTTAATATCTCAACTTAGACATTGGAATCAGCTGAAAGAATCCTACACACAACCCCTGGGTAATGTGAGTCACGTCTGTGCAGCGCTTGCCTTAAGGCATCCAAGACAGCTGTCTAAGTGTTTGCCAGCTGCATTAGAATAAAAAAACACAATAATTCTAATTACAACAATATTAAATAATTCTAAAGACTTTTCCAAAACCTTTATAACAATCTTAAAAATTTTTATGATGGAATCAATTAAGTCTGTCTTCGACTAGTCTTCAGAACTTCTGCCACCATCCTAATCGAACTGCTAAACGACAGCCTTAAGTCATGCTGGTCTCTCTATACTAATAGCATTTCTGTGTCCCACAGTCTGTCAGTGCACCATTGATTCAGACTGTAGTGTTGCCGTCCTCAGGACGAGATGGGAATTGGAGAAACAAAACAACAACCGGTGCTTGAGAGCAAAGCGATAGCCATGCATCTTTTGGCGGAAGAGTGCGCTCTGGCAAAAGGGGAGATGGAGATGCTCCCCCACCTAATTACTCCTTCGGGATTCATTCATTCTAATTCGCTGTCTTTCAGAGATGGGGCTGGGAAGTTAGTCAAACTCATAACTTAATTTTCTGGGAGGAAGAGTTCGCTCAGGGATGGGGTGGAAATCGAATCCCCGTCCCCAACCGAAGAGAATGGGATAGATATTTCGATTCATTAGGTCTCGAGTTTAGCGTTGTAAATAAATTTGCGTAGCCAACTAAATACATTTATTAGATCGCAGTGTTTGTGACTTTTCAACCAAACATCGCAGAAAATTGAATGGTAATATTATAGCAAAGGTTTTTAAGCATTTTTAAATGGGCAACAATTAAATATTAGATTCCTAGTTTATAGTAATAGTAATAGTAATAGTTTTCTGCCACCAATAGTTATAGTTTTCGTTTATTGAAGCAATAGTATTTAAATCTGAATGCATAAATTTGTCAATGAGCAGGAGTGGTTTGATAGATAGACCGTTTAGTACGCAAACTAACTAAATAAATTTATTAGATCGCACATCTTAAGGGTTCTTTACCGAAATTCAGAGAGGTTGCATACGAAAATTATAAAACAAATGTTTTTACGCATTTTGCAAAGGTGCTGTTAGTTAAAAAATTAATTAGTAGTATATATTATTTAAATATATATATAATAATTTATAAAATAACCTGTGTGATTCGATGGATAGACCGTTTGGTACGAAAACTAACTAAATATATTAATTTAACTACATAGTGTTAGGGGATTATCTACCAGAATTCATAGAGGTTGAATGCCACAATTACAATAAAAAAGTTTCTACGAATTTTGAAAAATGACCAACAATAAACTATATTTTAAAATAATAATATTAATATATATATATATATATATATTAATATTATATATATATATATAATATTATAACCCCATACATTACACCCCATATATATTATAACAAAATGTTTAACGCAATTTGTAAATTGGTCAAATTAAATATTAGATTAAAGTTTATAGTATTTAAATAAATAAACAAATTGTAAATATGCCGGAGTAGTTTGATGGATAATTTGTTTCTGTACTCACTAGCTAACATTTATATTGGATTGCATATTGTATGTGTTCTCAACAAACTTTGCAGAAAAGTTGATTGTTATGAGAAAAACATTTGAAGCATTTTGTAAAAGAATCACCAGTTAAATACTTAATTAGTTGTTTAAATTTTTTAAAAACAAATTATATACGTTTATATATTATTATCATATGTGATGTATTGGATGGGGCAATTTGGTAATAACTCCCAAGTTTAATCTAATACATTAACTGTCGTTCGAGGAACGAATGCTTTAGAACAGAGAACTTGGCACAGTAATAGAATGGGCATATACGCCTGAGTAAAAACTTTAAGGCCACCAGTCATTTTTTAAAAATAAAATAAATATAATCGTGTAATTAGCATTGCAACTACCAGCTTGTGACAACGCTGCAATTTCATATTTGTCATACGTTTCTTCGAAGTATTGGTGATCTTTGCGTGAAGATGGCGGAGGGTAAGAAGTTAACTGATCGTGAAAGAGGACAGATCGAAGCTTTGTCTTCAACAGGAATGAGTAGTCGTGCTATTGCGATAAAGATAGGAAGATCAAAGACTGTAGTCAACAATTTTTTGAAATTGAAAGACAATTATGGTAAAAAGAATACTGGGGGAAGACCTAAAGCTTTGTCCTCTCGCGTGATGAAAGAAGAGTTTGCCAACTTGAATCTACTGAAAAGTACTCAACCAGGAAATTGATTCCTACGACAGGTTTAAAAGTTTGTCAAAAGCGATTTATAACACAATTAGAAGGTCTGAAGGTACACTTATACAGCAAAATTGACTAAGCTTCAGTTACTGAAGAGACAGAAAATAGAGCGTTTGAATCTTCCTGGCCAGAAAGTCAAGACACCCGGGAAAAACAATGGATAGAAATGATTTTTTCTTGACGAAAACAAAATGGAATTTGGATGACCAGATGGCTGGAATTTCTACTGGCATGATATAAGAAATGAAAAAGAAATATTCTCGAAGCGCCAATTAGGTGGGAGGGTCTGTCATGACTTGGGGCTGTTTTTCTTACAACAGGTGTGGGCTCAATTGCATTTGTTTCAGATAGAACAAATTCACAAGGATACCAAATGTCCCAACAAATCATCTTTTGCCAAATGCTGACTGTCTTGCCGAAGAAAAATTGAAATATCAGCAAAGGCAATGCGCCGATCCATTCGAGTAACAGCACAAAAATTGGTTCGAAGTCAACAATGTTGAAACTGTGAAATGGCCAGCTAGATCACCTGACCCCAATCCAATCGAGAACCTTTGGGCTGACTTAGCAAGAAGAGTTTATGCAAAATGGGAGACATTTTTACATCAGCAACAGAGCTGAAATCTACTATCGAAGATGAATGGTATAAACCGACCCCACCCTTTGTCAAAAACTCGTTTCATCCATGAAAATAAGAATATTTGAAGTAATTCGAAGTAATGGCCCTACACAACCTTCTAAGAATTTGTAATTTTTTTCTTATATATTATTTTCTATGTTGGCCTTAAAAGTTTTTACTCAGACTCAAATATTCATCTGTGTGTTCTGTAATATTTTCTAATAATAAAATATTTGCAAATTAATTTTTCTACTTTTTACTTTTATTTAAGCTCAATAATTATCAATCAAATGGTATTTTAATTCCTCAGTTTAAATGTTTTCCATTTTCTCAAAAAATATCTACTGACCTAAAAAGTTTTTACTCAGACTGTATATAATGAGCATAAATTTCTGGTTTAGATCCCATGAGATGAAGCAAAACAGAGCGAGTCGAGTCCACGCTGAGGATGGGCAGGGGTAAGCTTATAGATCAGAATGTTTCCAAGTCAGTACTGGTAAAGGGTTCTGATATTCTTAGTACTAGATTTTACTGAAAAATTGTGGTTGTGATATCTAGACGCATTGCTGTGTGTACGCCAACATCGGAGTACAAATTGAATAAAGCTGAATTTGATAAATATATGTCGTTGTAGGGATGAATGACTTTTTGATTACACAGCCCCCGCATTTTAAAAACAACAAAAATATTTTTTCAGTACTTAATTTTTGTATTACTGCTAGAACATTTCTGCTTTACCCTTTCGCCTCAGTAGCATGTTTATCTTGCTGATCTCTTTTACAACGAGAACAATAAGTAGGTGAATAGAGATTAATTTCATTTGTAATATTTGTAAGATGAAACAAACATATCCAATAACGATTTATAATGCTTTGGGCCCTCAACTAACTGCCAAAAATTTCATTTTAATATATATTGAAATAAGGTGCTGTTATTAAAATTATTTATCATCATTATATATTCTTTTCACTGAAATGGGCCAATAGTTTAGTGTTAAAGTTAATGTTTGATATGAATATTAATCAAAAATATTAGTAGATAAATGTATAGAAATGTTTTGTGTTTTAACAAAAATTGTTGTGGTAAATTGAGGATGATGCCATGGCGGACTTTCTTGCAGAGCATTCTGGGTATTGCTGAATCTGTTATATAACTAGATAAGTAAGTCATCGTAATAAGCATTCGAAAAATCAACACAATAATAAATTCCATATAGAAAATAAATGGTTCTCAATATCCTAATGAATTCCTTCTGAATCTATTATATTAACTTTTTCTCATCTGTCCAACAACAAGAAGACATGTTTAATATATGATTGGGGATATTCTATTACATTTGGCAATCTTAGAAATTAAACTAATTATTCTGATATTTATTTTGTCACATGCATCC
>BPLR01008447.1:0-64277 GCA_021605095.1 Caerostris extrusa | reverse complement strand
TCACATTATTTGAAGAATGTCCCATTGGGTTTAAATGTAAAAAATGTACAGGCGAAATTTGTTATTAACTTCAAGCTGGCAGCAATAATTGAGGAAAGCAATAATGGAAATATGAAACTTGTGAAGTTAATATATAATTTTAATAAGGGTTATTAACGTAAATATTAAGAAAGAAGCAGCCATTTTGACTTTTTCGGATTATACTATTAATTTCTAGTTAAATAAAGGTTATTTTTTTATTTCAGGGAAATAGTTTTTTTCAACATTTCTATTAATTTAAGAAACATTAATATCCCACAAAAAAATAACTTTTTCTTTAATAATTATGGTGGTATTAATTTCAAGATTTTAATTTTTATAATCAGACACAAAAAAGATCCCAATTTTCAAATGTGGGAAGGGTTTGGTTATTTAGAAAAAAAGAAAGTGATCTAATTTTAGTGGTTATGTTTATAAAAAAAATACCAATAGTTTTATTACCCCTGACACAAATGTATTTTTTTTGAGAAGAAGTTGTGATTTGTTAATTTTAGTACATTTGGATCTGAGCAAGAATTTCGTCTAAATGATGAGTGGGTCTTGAATAAAGAAATATATTATAACAGTGCTAATGAAAAAGCAGATGATTAGTATGAAGGTATAAAGCGAAGTTGTGAGAGTAATGATTATATTATTTTATAAGTACATCGGACATAAATTTTATATTTAAGAAGCTTCCCAAATAGGTAAATATTCGTCTGGTTTTTGAAACATATCATTATGGCGCACACACACACACACACACACACACACACACATACATATCAGCTATAATTTCTAAATTTCACTGGATGAAGCTGGTTCTAACATGATTTAACAAATCAGTTTTGTTCCTATTTCTGGTTTGTTGGTTTTGTACTTTATTCTTTGAAATTAAAAATTAAGGAAAAGTAATTATAAATTGCTTTAATGCATTTGATTGACTTTTATACTTATTAAAATAATGTTACTGTGCGATGACATAAAGAAGATGTCATAATTAAATCTTTAAATAAAGTGTATAAAAAAAAAACATCAATTTTTACCGCAGCAACTTCCCCTTATTTGAAATCTGAGTAATTTTTAAAAGCCTGTAACAATTTAATAACTTTTTAAGGAATATTAAGTAATAAATGGATAATAGGTATTTGTTGAACTATCAACAAAATGATAATGATATTCAGAATGTAATTTTTTTGGAAAAAAAAGTGTGGCAATATTTCTCAAATACAATTTTGACATTTAATGATTAAAATTAAATGAAAATACCATGATTCAGTTATAACTTGATAACTTTCCATTGGGAAGTTTAACTAGCCATAAATTTTCCTATTAAAAAAGATATATCAAAATATTCTAATACATTTATTTGTATTGTTTTTGAAAAGTTAACAGTGGTCATAGTCAATAAGTATTTTATTATATATATCTTATTGTTTATTGTTTTTAGATACATAATAAATATATTTAATACATAAATTAATCCAAAAACAGCCGTTTAAACAGCAGAGGAAAATGAAATCTACTTTAAAAAAATTATTTGTTTGAAGAACTTTTTTTTATAAATCTTGTTTGATAAGATAAAAATGTAAAATGTGAGTTTGTTGTAATAGTTAAAAATAAATTTACATTTTAAACAGACTGTGATACTAAAAGCTATTTAATTAATAAACATATATTTAAAGAAGTTTTATATTCATTATTTTTTTTTTCTAATAATTTTTTTCTCCTTTGGCTTTATTACAAATTTTGTACTTTAATAAAAGAACAATAAATAAATTATTAAATTATTGAATTATTCTGGATATATTTCAAGCGGAAACTTTTAATGAAAGAGCACAATATATTCAGAAAACTGGAATAAAGTTAAATACAAATAAATTTAAGATGTAGAATTAAGAAATTAAAATAAATTAAGAACTCAATAAAAATTAATTTTAGGTTCAACATGAATTAAGTGTCTAAAAATTAAATAATAAATATAACTAATAATTATTAATATCGTGAAAGTAAGAAATAATCATCGTTCGTTGCTTGATAAAATAGAAGCATTCACTGTGTAATTTCTCAAAAATTAATACGTAATTCTAAGCAATTCTTCAATTGAATAAGTAATTCTTTTTAAGTGAATAAATAATTTTAAAGTAATAAATACTAAATAATTTGCTTTCAATTGAAAAGTTATTCTTTTAACTGAATAAGTAAATCTAAAGTAATACTAATTAATTCTTTCAATTGACTATTTTAATGTGAACACATTTGATGCTCAATTATCTTCATAGAAATTTTTAAGGAATCTTAAATAATTAAAATAATCTTATTACATTTCTATGGTTGTTATTAAAAACTTTAAACAATTTTGTTCAAAATTATTTAGAAGAACCTTGAATAAGTTGCATGGTAAATTTTTTATTTTAAAAATTTCGATGATAATTCAGTAATACAATATAAAGTGATATCTATATATAAATGCATTGTTATTACCTTTAAAAGGTTTTTGTAATCATTATGAATCGAAAAACCAAATATTAATTCATAAATTTATAAATATTTTTACTTAAAAATATTCTGAGTTTGAAATACTTATTTAAGTTCTTCAAGTCAAAAAATACTTTTTATCTTGTTATTCACTAAGATCTTGATAGAAATAAGTCACATCATATAAAACTCTTTTTTTGTTTGAATTTTATTTTTATTATTAGGTACTCCAGGAAAGTACCCATGCACTTTAGAAAGTTGTTTAACAAAGAGATTTTGAAAACTTTAGTAAACAAGTTAATTGTACTTAATCTGATTATACGATATTTATCAAATTTTTAAAACTTTTACTGTTGAATAATAAAAACAATTTTTGATAACATACCTTTTATTCTATTTTCTATTTTTAAAGAGGAAGAATATTTTGAAATATGTTTCAATAACTTAAGAGCAATCGTTCTTCATTATTTAGATCGTACAAATAAAACAACATAAAATTTTAAATAGTAAAATAAATAAATTCTCTTCGTAAATTAAACACTCATTAATAAAATCTAAAAAGATAGGTTATGTAAGATATATTAAAATACTTTGAAAAAGTATAAAATCTTTCATTTAAAATCTTGATAAATTAGCTTTCTAGAAAATTAAAAGAAGTCAAGATATTGGAATATTTAAATCTAATAATTTTTCATTTTATTTTTTAATGAAAATAGTGTTTGTGGTTTTCGTTTCCCATTTATTTGTTTATCTTTCTAAAAGCTTTCATCAAATTGTTTCAGAAAAAAATTTATAGCTAGTAGTTTTTCATTAGAAATGATTTTAGATAGTTATTTCAAAATAGTAATATAACTAAAACAATGGGCAGTTAAATAATATTAATTTGTTTCGATTTTCCGTGTGAATAAAGTGGGACAATATTTTTAAAATTATATGTGGAGATTTCAGATTCACTGTGCATGCTGGCCACAATTAGTCCATTAAAGGCGTGGAAGGTGGATGAGGGTGTGGGAGGTCAGGGAAGGATTTATCCCTTTCTTGAGTACTTTCGCAGTAAACGGCACCACATTGGCGTGTCGTGTTAGGGAAAAATTTGACCAGATCGGTTCATACCAGTCGATTTAAGATACTCACTCACATTGTTACTATGACTATCAATTATAATAATTGGAAGATTTGTTGGGATTCAGATTAGATATGGAATTATGTCATGTATTTTTAAAAATTGATTTCAAATATCATAATTATCAATGGCTTTAATTCTATCAAATCAAAATTTATTTTGTTGTAGTAGTTGTTAAATTATCTCATAATAGAATGCTATTAAACTAAATGGAAATTAATTCTTTATTGTTTGAATAAGGTGGATAATATTTTTAAAATTACATGTGGAGATTTCAGGATTCACTTGTTACTGCCACGGAAATAGTCCACCAAAGGTGTGGAAGGTGGATGTGCTTACGGCTGAGAAGAATGATTTATTGCCTTCTTCGAGTACTTTCATGGTAAACAGCACCACATTTGCGTGCCGTGTTGTGGAAAAAGACCAGATCAGTTCATACCAGTCGATTTGAGCTCACTCACGTTGTCACTATGGCCATTAATCCTAATAGTGGAAGATTTGTTGGGATTCAGATTAGATATGGAATTATGTAAATTTTTAAAAAATTGATTTCGAAATAATTATCAATATCTTTAATTCAATTAAATCCAAATTTATTTTATTGTAGTAGTTGCTAAACTATCATAATAGAATGAGATTAAACTAAATTTTGAAATTAAATCTTTATTGCTTGAATAATCGTTAAAATTTACAAGGGCGACATAAAAACTTTGTATTGTTATTAATAAAACGCGCATAATTATTATAATAACTCAAGGGCTGATTCTCAACTTGTATTTGGAGAATAACAAAGAAAGCAACACAAATATGTTAATTTGAAGATCAAACAAGTTTTAAGACATCTTGAATTTCCGATAATTATTCAATGGTTTCATGTAAAAATTTGATGTCGACAGTGTCATACATAATAAATGTCTCGTATCAAGCTGTTTATTCTCGTTCTTTCAAAATTTCTGAAAAGTTATGACTATTTTAGCAAGTAAAAAACATATTATATTTATTGCTTGGTTTAGTCAATGGTTGAACTACCGAGAATATTATGAGAAATAATATCCAATAAAGTGTAACGTATTTAAGTGCTATCCCCTGTCTATAAAAGTGATGTGTTAACTTTCATTAGCTTCCTCCGTTTCTGTTGGTCGAAGACATTTCCGCAGAGGTTTGGATGAAATCCTGCCTTCAGGGTAATTACGTAGACAAATTGCAACCTCAACAAAATAGAAGGTGTCTTTGCCAGTCTTTTGTTTAACTGTAGACTTACCACAAGTCATATAAATTTAACCAAGTAATTTTTTTTTTTTTTTTTCTTCTAGGTTTACGAGTACTCTGAGGGTATATCTTTTCTATACTTAGATATCGGAATTTAAGACTTTGCTGCTGGCAGATTGAGAAGATTCACCATTTTATTTGATAGGGTTCAATTTATGTAATCGAAGAATACGCCTGATCAGAATTAAGTCCAGCATATTTTTGCTTCTGACAAAGCATTTAAAATGAAAAATTACACTAACCTAGGAAATATTACGTTGTTTATTTTAAGTTAATATATTTTGAATGATATATATATATAATTCATTTCGTATGCTATATATAAAGACAAAATCCCTAGAATATTACCGCCCCCCAGTACAAAAGGAATATTTTAAGCATCTTTGAAATGGTTTTGGTTTAGTAGCCAGTTTGTATTTGTTTTATAAAAGTCATTTGACTAAATATCTGAAATTAAATTAGTTTTTAAGTAAAAAAAAAAAATAATAATAAAAATAATAAAAAACATGTAATGTAAGAGTCATGTAATTTATATAATTAAATAGTTTATAAGTATTATATAGAAATTTTAATGGCTTAATTATCTTTGCGTACTAGTATTTACGAGTGCATTTAAAACAATGAATACAGAAAGTGCTCTCACATTTACAATTATGTTTAACTGAAGCCCACTTGTTAAAATACATGAATTTAAATTTTACTATAGTCCTTTAAAATCCCCATAATATATATTTTATAAAAATATATGAAATTTATTTTAAGAATATTTAATCATATTTAAGTTACCCTTAAAATTATTGTTAATATTCTGTACAGAAATAAAATTAGAGCATTTTGTAAAAAAATATGATTTCTTTGGTGTATTGCTCCCTAAATAATTTTGAAGCTTTTTACTACCCACTAGACTTTTAAAATAAAGCAATTAAAGAATTTTTTTTACAGAAACCTAGTATTTTACATAGACTTTGATGGAAAAGAAGGGGGCAGCTTGGAAAACTTCCGACATGCAAACTGAATCATTGCGAGATAGATACACACGCTTCTACGATCACCACCGAATCTACTTATATTTGAAAGCAGTGGTAGCAATTTACCACATCAACGTGAATCAATTCGTTGTCCGATTAAACACTTTGCGCCATAGGTACAAAGTTAGACTTGAATGAACTTTATATATCCACGTTTAAGAATAATAAATGCTTGGAAAATATTTATTCTAATAGAAATAAATGTTGGCTATAAATATTTTTGTAGAGTGATTTGTAGTGTTTAGATTTGAATACTTTTCTTCAAATGTTAAGTTATGGCTGAGCTACTAGCAGTTTGCCGACTTAACCTTTTCAGAATAATAAATGGTCAGCAGTTGACCGTATTTCGTGGCTGGTCTTCATGATGTAGAGACTGAGCCTTTCAATTTACTTGAGTGTCATTAGACCGTTGGTCATCATGGAGAATTAAGCAATGTACCTCTGAGATTTACATCAAGACCCATAGAGAAAAGAATATTTAATAAAGGTCTGTAAGAAAGTTGATTCTTACAATCTAATTCTGAATTATGTCGTAAATAGCTTAAATAAGAACTTTTGTTTTTGTAGTTCTGCTTTAAATGTAGAAACTTTTAATAAGTTTCTATGTAACGAGCTTATCTGGTCATCATATTATTTTTAAAACTGCTCAAAATTTAATCGAAGGAATAACTTTTACAAATTAGAAGTTCAATTTTCACCATATATTTTATGAAAATATATGAAATTTACTTTAAGAATGTTTGAACGTGTTTAACTTATCTTTCGAATTATTGTTAATATTCTGAATAGAAATAAAATTAGAGCCTTTTGTAAAAATATGATTTCTTTGGTGCATCGTTCCTAAATAATTTTGAAACATTTTACTACCCGTGAGACTTTTAATAGATAGCAATTAAAGATTTTTATACAAAAGCCTAGTATTCTACATATACTTTGATGGAAAAGAAGGGGGAAGGGGTGAAAAACAGCAAAATTTCCAACATGAAGTTTGTATCTTTGCGATATATATACATATGCTTCTATAATCCCCAACAAATCTACTTATGTTTGAAAGCAGTGGCTGCAATTTGCCATATCAGCATGAATCGAATTTTTGTTCATTCGCTCTCCAGTTAAGCATTTTGCCCCATAAATACAAAAGTAAGACCTGCTTCAACTTTATCTATCCGTTGAGTTAAAGAATAATAATTGCTTGGAAAATATTTATTGTAATGGAAATAAATGTTGTCTATAAATGTTTTTGTAGAGTGGTTTGCAGTGTTTAGACTTGAATACTTTTCTTCAAATGTCAAGTTACGATTGAGCTGTTTGGAAGTTTGTCTACTTAACCTTTTCAGAATAATAAATGGTCAGCAGTTGACAGTATTTCATGGCTGATCTTCCTGATGTAGCAGACTGAGCCTTTCAATTTACTTGAGTGTCGTAGGCTGTTGGCCATCATGGAAAATTAAGCAATGTACCTCTGAGATTCACATCAATAACCCCAGAGAAAAGAATATTTAATAAATGTCTGCAAGAAAGTTGATTCTTACAATCTAATTCAGAATTATTTCAGAAATAGCTTCAATAAGAACTCTTGTTTTTGCAATTCTGCTTTAAATGTAGAAACTTTTAATAAGTTTCTATGTAATGAGCTTATCTGGTCATCATATTATTTTTAAAACTGCCCAAAATTTAATCAAAGGAATAACTTTTTTTACACATTGTGACTTTAATTTTCGTGGAAATGTTTCTTTGTGTACATTGTGGTAAGGAATTGATTTCTTTTTATTATTAGCACTGCCCGGGATATTTTTTATTTTTTACCTCTGATAAAAAATGAAAATGATATTTTTGTTTCCTTTTTTTTTTAATAAGACAGAAAGAATTTTAAAGGATAAAAAAAATTGCCAATTTCAGAAATTCTTATTATAGAAGAATATGAAATGAGTTTTTTTTAAAATATGAATATTTTAAAAATATGAATATGAAATGAGTTTTTTGTTCTAAAATCGAAACAACAGTGTTTGATTTAGATAATAACTTGAATAGTTCATCATACAAAAAAAAAGATAAATGGCAATATCTAAAAGTTTTAGTTAGTGAGTGTAGTAGTTTTCATTATCGCCTCAGATAGATTTATCTGAAGAATAGGAGAAGAATCTATGAAGAGTAGGCGTGAAAAAGAATGAAAGTATAAATTATGAGAAAATTTATTCTCGAATAATACAAAAAAATAAATGACTTTTATAATAAAATAAAATAACCATCATCATCATGTTGCAACAGCCCGCATGTGGGGCCGTCTGCCTACTGGCAGATTTCGAGACGAGAGATGTTTTCTTTTTACGCAGTAGGGACTTCGGCCTTAAGCCCAACGCTCTAGAGCCATATTAGACAGGGCCTACGGTTTAAAGTGGATTCCAATCCACTAAAAATATCTATGACACCACCGGGACTCGGACTCGAAACATGTGGCATCGAGCTCCAGAGCGATAGTCACTCTGCCATCAGGATCAGGCCCCAAATTAATTTATATATATATCGTTATATATACATATATATATATATATATATATATATATATATATATATATATAAAAATTAATAAGTCAGTGTTTATTTTGTAGTTTTATTGTGTTTTTAAGTGTTTAAATTATTACGGCTAACTAACTCCATGGCACTACAGTCCATGTTGGACCATGGCCGTCTGTCTACTGGTAGACTCCAAAACATATGTTTTTCTTTTTACGAGATAGGGATGTCTGCCCTACGCCCAACAGTCATATTAGACCGGGACCTACGGCTTAAAGTGGATTCCGAACCACTAAAACATCCAGGGTACCTCCAGGACTCGAACCCGAAATCTGTGGCACAGAGCACCAGTCATTCGGCAGTCAGGCACCCTAAAAATACAATAATAAGCCCTTAATATTTTTAAATTATTAAATTATATATGTTATGATGATATATGCGTTCGATTTTAACCAAACGATAATTTAAAAAATTTGAATAATAATTACACAATGATAGTTATCTGTAAACTATAATGCATCTTTTTGAGTTGTGTAATGAATTAAATTCGAAAACCTATCTCTATTGATAAAATAAATTACTGCTATTCATTAATAAACTGTCATTTCTCTGTTTGAGTTAATGAAGTTAAGTTGGTGCATTGTTTTTAAGTTAAATAACAATGCACCAACTTAGATGATGACTTAATATTTCAACTATTGTTGAAATATAGATTACTTTTCCTGCATATAAACAAAAGAAGAAAATAAATTCAGCTCTATTTTCTCCTCCCATTGTTTATACATGCCATTGTTTACTTCAATCCTTTCAACTTCTCTCTTGCTCAGAATTCTTTCGTATGTTTTCATGCATTTTCACGTTTTCTTTCATTTTTTTAATCTTTTTGTATTTATTCTTTTACTCGATAATATTTTTATAATTTAGTGGTAATTCGTGTCATTTGTCAAGATCAGCTTATCTCTAAATTTCAATTCTCGATAACATGGACTTTTGTATTCTTTTTAATTAAAAATTTGATTTTAGTAGAAGATTTCACAATCTGTTTTCAAAATTCATTATAATTTTATTTGCTTTCTTTCTTTTATTATCTTGGGACATACTCATTGAAAAAAAAAAAAAATTCAAAATATTTAAGAACTCATTATCTTTTTCTAGATCTGTCAAACGCACTTTTACGAAACTGCATATATTTTTTGTGCTGTTAACAGCAAATGAATGAGAATGCTGGGAAAACTGTAAAGAGGAACGTAATACCTGCCAAAACTTGAAAAAAAAAGCCGATTTAAAAGATTTACAAATGGCACTGACAATATTAATTAAAATTATTTAAATGTTACTAACGTATTTTAATTAATAAGAGGAGTAATAAATTGCTACAAATATTTTAGCAGAGCATTATTTATCATTATATAACAAAATCTGTTGGATCCAAGCAATTAATTTACACTCCTTCATTATTAAAAGGTTTCCAAGTTGAGTACCGTTGTGTATTATATTTATGTATTTTAAATTGTTATGTAGGGACTGATGGCCGAGTGACTAGCGCTTTGGCGTTGAGTGCCGCAGGTTTCGGGAACGAGTTTCCGGAGGTGCCATGGATGTTTGTAGTGGTTAAGAATCCACTTTAAGCCATAGTTCCGTGTTTAATATGACTGCTGAGAGTAGGGCCGATAATCCTACCCCTTAAAAGTCAGCGTCACGGAACCAAGTCAGACTTCCACCTACGGGGGCTCGATCACAACAGAAGCTTCCCTCCTTCCATGAAATCACGTGGGTTCTTGGATTTGGTCTAGATATTGCTGTCGACCAAGTGGAAAAAGAAACAAGAACAAATCGTTATGTAGTATATTTAGTAATATTTAGACTTGTACAAACTTAGAAACAAAGCGTACTTTCTTAAGTAATTTAATTTTCTGCACACGTCTCTTGTAATAGGATTCAAATTTTTTAGTTGTTTAAAACATGTACACAGAAATTACTGCGAATAGTTTCTTACTTCTTTAGCCCCTATAGAATATTCTGAATGACTTAAGTATTAAATTTTATTATCTGCCAATGATAAGCAATGGTGTCGGTAAAAATAACTTTCTCGAAAGTGTTTTTGATTTTGATTTTCTTTATTTTTTCATTCGATCTTTTCGTATTGCTTTAGATATTTTTTTTTTTTTGCATTATTTCTTTCCTTCATAAGTGTATCTATTTAATTTCTATCTTTCCTTAAATGATATATCTGCTAAGGTTGAGGTTGAAGCTGTAGCGGCTGTGAGTTCGATTTTCATTTTCGCCTAACTAGGGCCGCTTCAAATGCTAAATTGTCGTGAGTTTCAAAAACATGCTTTACTGACGTCAGTATACCTGATTGGGCGTTTTCTTCACATATATAAGGCAGTGGATTATTTACTTTTAAGAAGATCCCTTAAGAAAACGATTTCATTTCCCAGATGAGGTATCCCCTTTCAATAATAACGCTGATTCTGCTGAGTTTTCCACATCCACGGTGCAAGGTCAGGTGCGCGGTTATTTTTATATTGGATCTTTTAACACTACTTTAGATATTTTGTCACATTTTTTTTTTTTGTTCTTTTCTTTTACAAATAATTACTATATTTTCCTTAACGATTCATCTTTTATTTTGTCCTTAATTTAGGACTTTTAGAAACTAGGACCTTTAATTAGGACGTTTTAGAAAAGATTTTTTTTTCTTTTCCCAAGTGATGTATTGAAGGCATAACCCTTTTCATGGTAAAAGCTTAATTTGCTGAAATCTGTCATGTCTATGAAGATTTTTTTAAAATTCAAATACACAACTTTAAAAAGTAAAATAATCTTTATTTCAGTAAGTCTTCGTTATTTCGCTCATGTCTGAACCTATCGAATTATTATTGTTTTCAGTACATTAATCTCTGCTTATATAAAACATTAAAAACAAAAATTTTAGTTCTGGTTGAGAAACTTGTGTTTTCTAAAAATAAGAGTGCTATATGGCAAAGAATTGTGTAATGAATATGAGTAATGAAATTGTGTAATGAAGAATTGCGTAATGGGTTATTGAATTCCAATTTAACTTGATTGTTATCTAACTTTTATTACAGTTATTTTTGTTATTTCTGATGGCAACTGCACTTATTATTTTAGTTTTTAATTCAAGAAATGTCATGCCATTTTTTAAAATCTTTTTTTTTTATTTCTTTTTTAATTTCTTCGATTATTACTTT
Organism: Caerostris extrusa; assembly: GCA_021605095.1. Classification (NCBI taxonomy): domain Eukaryota; kingdom Metazoa; phylum Arthropoda; class Arachnida; order Araneae; family Araneidae; genus Caerostris; species Caerostris extrusa. The sequence continues at coordinate 52,632 of BPLR01008447.1, read as the reverse complement.
TTTTCTTTGAACGATTTTCACCCAATACTGGCCAACTGCTTTAAGGTTCAAAACCATAAATAACAAAATAATCGTTTACTGTTACAAATGCTTCAATGTTATAATTAAAATTACGTTATGTCATATTTATTCCAGTTCCTTTAAATAACTTTAACTTTATCCTTTTGTGTGACTGCCTTTTCTGTTTTCCTATTTGTAATTTGATAATTTTGTATTGATTCTCCACAAAGATCAAATATCTTGTTTTCATATCGTTTTGTTTTCCTACGAACATTTCGTTTGTAATTCCAGCTACAAATGTTTGATTCAACAAATAATTAAGTTGCTCTTTATCACGCATTCCTATTTTGCATTTCTAATTGTTTAATCAATGTTTCTATGTTTCTGGTAAAATAATTTCTGCTTCAATTTATTACAAAGTGAGAACCACTAATGTTTCTGCAACAGTTATCTTTATTCGTAATCAACATCAATTTTTCATAAAATAAATCTGCATTGTTTGAACTTGAATATGTCTTCCGACTGCGCCTATAACTCTTTATTACTCTTTCCACTTTCCACATCCTTTCCTTTCGTTTCCTCTTTCAAAATTATTCTCTGTTACCGAAATGAGCACTCTAAAATCTCATATACATTTACGTCTTTCTAATTAAAAGATATCATATCTTATTTCTTCCTCTCCATTCAAGTTGTACCAAGTTTATCTTTCAAAACTTGGAATTTGTGAGTATTTTTAAATAATTTCGAGATAAAAATATTTACTCAAGTTTTCATATCTTCAAATATTACCAGCAGCCTTCGACTTTTCAAGAGACTTTTCAATGTTTCTGTCGTAAGTCACGTAATTTATCAATTTTTGATTTATTTCACTTCTGCTTTGACATTTTTGTGAGTTGAGTTCCTAATTAAGTCAAAACTTTTAAGTATTTTATAGAAGAAATATAAATTCTTTATAATTACTTTAATTATTCAATACAAAAATTAAGAGAAACAACTTTAAAGCTTATTAAAAATCAATCATAAATTTATTTCATTAATTCAGTCATTAAATTCGTCGAAGATTAGTTATCGTAAATAAAATAAAATATAAATATTTTCTTTAATCAAGCAGCCAAGTAACTTTTACTCGTAAAATGGTTTGGTGTTCCTCATTATTAGTTTATCTTTCTACTATTCTTTAGTTTGGGCATTTATCAAAAATTAAATAGCAAATTAATTGACCTTGATCAGAATGAACATTTTTTTTTTCATTATCTAATAATTCTTCTATAATTTCAAAATTTATTTTTAGATTTAATTTTCTTGTAATTTTATTATATTTATTTCAACTGAGAACTAGAGAATTTTTAGTAGTTAATTTTGATTTTTAGTAAATAAATCTTTTAATTCGATGATTATCTGTACTATAAGAACTGAATCAGTAATAATATTTTTCTCACTTCTTATAATTGATGTTTCTTTCAATAAATTTTTCAATGATCTTTTAATATATTTTGTTTACATGCCAGGGAAATTTTTAATGTATAGTTTGATCACCGAATGCCTTCCGCAACATTATATACGTTTTCGCACACGAATATTCATTCCGCAAACAAAATTTAAAGCAAGTTCTTTGCTCCATTAATTCAGACATTTCAAAAATCACCGAAATCACTTTTAGCGTCTCACAAAGCCAGCAAATCAAACACTTATGAATATTTTGACGTGAAATTTGCCAAGTGCCATTTGACAGTGCCAATAACATAAAAAAAAAAAAAAAAAAAAAATTGAAATTCCATTTGCCCGGGAAATTTAAATTGAAAATTGGTTTTACTTTTTGGGCACAGTAGTATGTCTTTCAAACCTTCCCAAAATGCTTCAGTAAGTGTTTGTCCTTAATTTTAAGTACTGATATGCCAATCATTTCGTTTATCATTCCGATAATCCTGGTACATGATTGTAGACAATAGTATTGATAAATTCCTTATATTTCTCTAATTTCAATTGTTACTCATTATTTATCACGTGTTTTCCAAGTTATCGAATACTATACCTAACAATCAAAATAATTTATCAAATTATTTTTACCTTGTTCAAGCAATTCAAATAATCTCTTTGATTTAAAAGTTCGCTTTGAAGTTCTACACTTCTTAAAATTTTATTTTTATTGCAGTCGTATTAAATCAGTGAAATGTTAATTTATATTAATAGTAAATATAATATTTTTATAAAAAAATGTTTTTTTCAGATGAAAAATGATGATAAAAATTGTATTTGTTTTGCAGAAATTCATTAAATGTTATGAATACTAATATTTGACGTTTCTTGTTCGTTTCATGTTTACCATAATCTTACAAAATAACTACTGAATAAACAAAATTTTCATTCGTATTAAAGTATCAAGATAATCTTGAAAGCAAATAGATTTTATTTTTTGGATGTTTACATTTTTATATTTAAAGACATTAAATTCTGAAAGGTTTGCATGTTTACACTTTGATTTCCATTCATACAAATTTGTATAGCTTTTTATTTTCTTAATGTAATAATAAATATTTCATTGAAATACTTTTTTATACGTAGAGAGGTTACGTTTTTATACGTTTTAATTAGCACACAAATTACTTAAACAGTTCTTACGTATTTAAAATTTACTTTGATCTTTTCTATAGTTTAGTGAATGAATCTAATACGCTTTTATTTTCCTTTTTTAATATTAAGTATAACATGTCCTTTTAATATTAAGTATTTAATACATTTAATATTGTTATACATGTTTAATACATTTAATATAATTATAGATTCGTGTAAAAGTTTCCACGAATAAGCCGAAAACCTGATACTCGGGTTTGCGTGGAATGTACTTCCTCTCCGGGTGAGAGACTGCAGGCCACCTATTACGTAGGATTGCATTGAATATATTTCCTCTCGGGATGAGAGATTACAAACTAAACGCTTTCTTAGCCACAGCATCGGGTGCACTGTATATCGGTTGTACCAGGGTGAGAATCTCGAGGCGTACTGACCATTTCTCTTAAACGCCCCAGGGGGCCTTCTTGCAGTACGTAGTAGGAGGAAGCACGGTTAAAATTTTCAATTCATGTTATAATTTTTTTTATGTATTTGCTACTATTTAAAAAAATTAACTTTTTTTCTACATGTTATATTCCAAATTTTAATTTTGTTCGTGTATCCATTAATAAAAATGATAAGAATTTGGGTTTATAACAAATATTCTGCTAATACAAATTAGGAAATTTTACACATAAATGTATTTTTTTATTATATGTTAGTAATATCATTAATAAAGAAGCATTTTACGACAGTTAAAGAATCAATTCCTTGTTTACTTCATTATTTTTAGTTACTGGTTTTATTAATATCATTTTATAATTTTTCTTGATATATATTGATGAAATAGATATTGATGACAATATTTCTTGAATTACAAATATTACTTGAACAATATTGATGATAATATTACATGAACGATATTGAGGATAATACTACTTGATAATGAGGATAATACTATTTAATATTGATGATAATACTACTTGATATTGATGATAATACTACTTGATGATATTGATGATAATACTACATTGATATTGATGATAAAACGTTTTTCTCTTTTTATATTTTACTAAAAGTAAATCAGATATTCTGAATATCATTATTTCTGAATTCATTCTAAGCTTCTATTCTAAGATTTTAAGTATAATATCATGTAAAACAAATAGTTAGTTGTCTAGACTTTAATGGACTTAAAGAATGGGTGAAAGAGTAACAGGTGGATAAAATATCCCATGACCAAAGAAGATCGATTGAAACTTCATGATGTCATTTTATTTAAATAAACATGTGAATATCACGTGATTCATCCCTTAATTTTCCGAAATATTTTATACTTTTCTAATAGAGGTCAGCTATATATAGAAATCATTGTTGTCAATTAATATTATAAAATAAGCCAGTAACTTGTTTAGTTCATTTTCTTTTGAATGAAAATTATTTTTATCTAACACTTTTCTTTATTTCTATTGTGGACGATCTGTTGATGAGGCTATGTATAATAAACGTAAAAGATATTTTAATTAATATAGTGTCACTAGAGAAAGAGAACGAACATTTGTGTGTTTATATCTTCTATACAAGCTTTTGATTCTTTTTCAAATTTACAATGATTTGAAGTAACTTTTTATTATAGTTATTTTTTGCCTCTGTCTAAAATTTTCATGTTAGTGTTTGTTATTTATTTTAGTGTAATGTGGAAGTTATTTTCTTATTCGAATTTTAAAACAGAAAATATTTTTATTCATTTTGATGAATTTATGCTCTGTATGACTTTCAAATACTTTTCGCGGATACATACTATTTTAAATTCAGTTTACTTGAAGCATTACTTAACTCATTTCCAATAGCTGTTTTTATGTATGTACTCATACAATTTTTTATAAGTACATACACAAAACAGCTATTACATAGATTTATAATATTTTATTTATGTATTATATATATTAATATTTTATTTAAATATTAATTAATTTATAATATAGATGTTCTATAGATTTATAAAAAATTTGTAGCTATTATTATGCTTTTAGATCTTCTCAAACAAATTGGATCAGTTAAATATTGCAATTGAATTTTTTTGCTGCATTCCTTTTTTTGTCTTTAATGATATGTTAGTCTGATAAAAAGTCAAAGGTCGATTTCTGAAATCTAAATATCTAGACCAGACGAATCTTCAATAAATCCATTTTTTACCTTCCGCTTTGTTTTGTTTTTATCGCATTTTTTCAAATATTAGTCAGTTTTCTCAATCTTTTAACCCTTAACTCAAAGTGAGTTTTCTGTCTCATCCAGTAAACCTTTCTTCAAGGCCGAGTGAATGATAACTATTCTATTGTGTGCTAGTCTGGGTGTAGAAATTCTTGCGACATGCAGAGAGCTTCGGTACTACTTTTAAATTACACAATTTTTTTTAAGTTATTAAAATATGACAGCTTAAAAACATGACTATCATAAAAATAGTTGGTATACTCCAGAGCTAGATGAAGCTTATGAATTATGAAAAGTAATTTTCTAATATAAAGAGTTTAAAGTTTGGATTCAATGTGGTCTCGAATTTCAAACTTTTAATTTTATATGAATAATTTACACAACTATATATTTTTATGTTTTTTTTTTTTGCTATAGCAATAAATTGATAAGAATAAATTTAAATTAATTTTCCTCATTCAGCATCTTATATTGCCGATAACGTAATTGTCTTGACGTCATTATGTTGCTGACATTTTATACAATTAATTTCTTAAACTGTTAAATGAAAACGGGAATGATAATCACCAATCAATAGTTATACGAAGACAATAGTATCTTCATGTAACTGATTTTAATGAATAAAATTAATAATTTTCTGTGTCAAAAAATTTGTTTATCAGCTAAGAATTAAGATTCAATTTTTATAGATAAGGTAAATTTAATGAGACAATTCTACATATTTCGAATAATAGATTAATATTTAACCAATTCCAAGTTTTTATAAATCCTCACACAAAAAGTTAAATAAAAATTTCGATGACAAATTAGTTTTCGATAAATAAATTAGATTTTTGATTGAAACAATTCTTGAATATTTCATAAAATCTCCAACAAGAAAATCTACTGAAAGACTGAAAAGAGAACTTAATACATGACCGAAAAACAAATTTTTTACACGGAAATTACTATAATTACTTTAATTGGTAACGATGAATGATGATGAATCTACTAGTGTCGGATTTATTTCATGTACGTCAATAACTAAGTTATAATTTAAACTAAAAAATTAAAATTAAATTAAAACGGACAGAAAATTACTTAAATTATGTGAATCGAAAGAAAAGAAGAGGATTAAAAAAATTGGAAAGACTAGATAAACACATAAAAGATGCAAAACGTTTTAGTACTAGTACTATAAATTTTGAAACAGTATAAATTACTTCTAGTTCATAACTAAATAGGCATCTAATTTGATTTGCTTACCATTATTTAATCAATTAACAATTTATTTTCAGTAAGAGTTAAATTGAAAAGAGTTTAACTGAAAATTAACTTATCAAAAAATTCGTTAAGCACAATATCTATTGAATTGTGTGTAACTATTTAACAGAGCTGTAAAATGCCATTTAATCAGGAAGTACTTACAAAGATGCATGAGATCTGCAGTCAATCTACTGATAATTTAATTTGATCAACAATGAGATTATCGGCATTCGGAATAGATTTGATCTTAAAATGAGTTATCCAATTTGACAAGTTAGTTTAGTCGAAAACCTACAAACTGGCTAGACATTTTACGATGTTCCTCAATTGATAGTATTGTAAAATCATTGAATAGTTATCAATCACCATAACTCTATAATTTCAAAAATTTATTAATTTCTGTCTTGCACTGTAAATTTTATCCTTTAGAGATATGTTTAATATTAAAACAGCGTTTCTCAAACTTTGTGGGTTGACTTCAAGGAGTGAATTTATTGTAAGGAGATTTGATATATTTCTTAAATCTAAATATTAATTATAAATATATTAATATATTATATTATATATTAATACACATAATATATTAATATATTTACGTAATATAAAATTTATAATATTATTTTTAATTTATAATAATATATTTATAATAATAATTTATAAATAAAATTTTCTAAATAAAATTGAAAAGGTGAAATAAAAAAAAGGTGAAATAAAAAAAAAAAAAAAGAAAAAAAACAGATGAACATATGTACATGAGATAGAGAAAATAAATATGCTCAATATTTCTCTGGAGATTTCTCTGTAAGTTTCTAAGATCTGGAAGTTTCTTTTAATTTTTTTAATAAAATTTCAGCATTTCCGAGGAAATACGAGCTTTTTGATAAAAAGTATGAAAATTTCTAGAACAGAATAAAAAAAATGAGCAATTCATTGGTATTTTTTAAATATTTTATTAAACTACGTGCATATACGACTTAGCGTTACCTGGTTGCAGAAAATAAAATATATTTAGTTTTGGTAAATTTTATTACAAAAATTTCCGTGTAGAATTAAAGGTTTGTGAATTTAAATAAATCTCCTTAAAAATTATATATTAGATAAGTAAAGCAATTATTCTTGTCTAAGATTTCTCAATAATCTTTCTGAACTTGCTAGCATTTAGTTTTAAGAATTTATTTCTTTGTTAGTTTGGAAAATAAATTACAAAATAGTATTGTAAATTTTCTACCATGTATTTTTTACAATAACTTTAACTAATTAATGATACTAGTCGGTTTTTAAGACGGGTGCCATCTAATTGGGAAAAATCTGAAGGCATTAAAAATAAGTCATTATTAATAGTTTAATTAATTAAATTACGCAAATATAATTTTATTAATCAATAATTAATAAAATTTTATTAAAAAAATAAAATAAAATAAATAAAATATAATTTTATTAAAATAATAATTAATAACAATTAATTTAATTAAAAACTAAATCAAATTAAATTAATTAATTACTAATTTAATTAAAAAATAAATTTAATTAATTAAATATTATTTTATTAATATACTGAATAAAATTAATTAATTAAATCTAATTTTATTATTAATAATAATTAAAATTAAATTTAATTAAAAATTAAATTAATTAAATCTAATTTTATTTTTAATGATAATTAATAAAATTAAATTTAATTAATTAAAAGTTTTCGTAATTTTTGGCTACATACAGAAAAGAAAATTGTCTAAGTGTTATAGTTTTTAAGTTATGCAGGAACATACACACATACATTTATCTATTTTTATGTATATAAAAATAAATTTAAATAGTTTTGTAGGATTTGAGTGCAGTATTGAAAATTCCTATTTTAAATCAAAGCATTGAATATTTTGAAGTGCATCAGCAGCTTTCCAGTCAAAATATCATTTAAAAATAATATATTTTTCGCAACTTAGATATTAGAATATGTTTTTATTCAATATCAGGTTCATGTCGAAATTTTTGCATTCACTTTTTTTTGTGAGTGAAGAATATTGCTTCATTGAAATAACTGTACCGTATAATTTGTGTTTAAAATAATTTGTAAGTCTAATATTCTTAATATGTTGCTTTTTAATAACAGTAATAAATAATATCTTGAAACATTTGTGAAATTCGAGATACAAATTAATATAAAACTCAAACTTAGTAATAAAATTCAAGGAGAAAGAAAAAAAGAATTGTGAAAGAGGGTCACGTCAATATTTTCTATTATCATATAAATTCGATAACTATCACATTAGAATATATGGAATAAAATATTTATTGATTTTGAAATGCTTTTCACTCATGTGAAGAAGATACAAAAAAATATTAATTGTAAAAAATTGTTATTAAGTTAGATATATTGTTTTATGCCTCTAATAAGTTTTTTTATAGCAAAGTATTTACTATTTATCATCATCATGATTGGCGCAACAGCCCCATGGTGGACCAAGGCCGTCTGCTTACCGGCAGTTTTCGAAACATGAGATGCCTTCTCTTTACGGGGTAGGGTTGTCAGCCCTACGCCCAACGCTCTACAGCCATGCTAGATTAGGGCCTACAGTTTAAAGGGGATTTCCGAACCACTACAAACATCCATGGCACCGCCGGGACTCGAACCCGAAACCTGTGGTACCGAGCGCCAGAGCGCTAGCCTCCATTCAGGCCCGTTACTATTTATAGGACATAAATTTAAAATCCAAAATAATAAGCCTTTAAAAGTATAAAACAAAGCTATTTTAGTTCTGTAATTTTATAATTTCATCCTGTTATGCGTTGTTCCGGATGCCTGAATGGCCGAGTGTCTGGCGCTCGGTGCCTCAGGTTTTGGATTCGAGTCCCGGATGGACGTTTGTAGTGGTTCGAATTCACTTTAAGTCGTAGGTCCCGGTCTCATATGACTGTAGAGCGTCACAGAGCCCAACCAGACTTCTCACCCCACATCCTATAGTATGTGTGTGTATAGTATGTGTGTGTTAGTATGTGTTCCGCATTTACAAATGTTCATTTATTGATTCGCATTTAGTTATATAGCACATTTGTGTATTGGGTAATATTAGGTTAAGGCAATAATACTTCAGAATTTATAATTTCGTTTTGAACTAATAGCTTTTATGAAAGATATATAACAGAAAACAATTTGTTTGAAAATACCATTTAGAATAGGTGAAATAATTTAGAAATAACTGAATGATATTTGAATAATAACAGCATAGAGAATAAAAACTTCTAAATTTAGAATTTTATTATTTCTTTTATTAATCATATATAAGTCGTAAAAGAGAGTACAAAATGAATATTTTAGATTTTTAAGGATAAATATGACATGAAAAGTATTTTTAGTAAACATATTCAAAGTTTCAATGTAAACAAAGAAATAATTCAAAATAAACAAAGAAACAATTTTTAAAAAAGTGAAACTAAAATGAAAACCATTTTAATAAAATATTAAAATAAAGCACATTATTTGAATTTTTTTTTTATTTTCTTAAATTATGATGTTTATACATTTTGCACTCTTATTTTCTTGTTTGCGATTCACAAAATTGTCTAAAAATAACAATAATTATATTTTTGAAATAAATATTTTTTTTTTTTTGTAGTAGCATATCTTTTCAATTTTACGAAGTGTACAATTTCAATCTTTTGCATTATAAAGTAAACGCTTCAGTTCTTAGATGATAAATTTATAAAATAACTGGCATGAACTGCCCGATTTTATCGAAATTTATACTTCGTGTAGGTCATGATAGCTGGCCAAAGTAGTAGGATCCTTCTTTCAATAACTACTACTTTGACCAAAACAACTACTATTTGTAGTAGTTTGGTCAGTTAAGTTTGAATGATCTTCTTCAATAGAAAAAAAGCTCGAAAAAAAACTGCTTTGACTAAGTTTAGTGAAAACCCTGCAAACAAAAAATAAAAAAAAAAATTTTTTGTTAACTGCTATCGAAACTTTATCAGTTAAAAGATTCACTGGAAGTTTTCTAGCATTTTTGCAGATGATAGTAAATTGATTACTAGTGAATTCTGGTAGTTTTAAGAAAATCTTTGAAGCATAATAATTCCTTAAGATAGTACAGGGTGGTTATAATTAAAGTAACTTTATTCAGACCCATCTAGAACCCTTTCTGCCTATCGGAATTTGAGGAAACTCCATGAACCATGAGAAAAGATTGACTTCGATCTGAGCCATCTGGTCATAGAATTTGCCAAGGCCACGTGCCAAATTTCTCGCCAAAATCGGTTAGCAAATTAAATTCATAGCGTGTTTGATGGTTTTGAGGTTGCAGCATTTGCACCTCTTAGATCTTATACCATTTTTAAAATGGATCGCAGAATTTTTCTTATTGTCGACTGCGAATCGCCAACTCATGTGCCACTTATCAAGCACTTGATGAGGAATAGTGGAACTGGAGGCTCTCCAACTACAGTAGTAGCAACTTCTTCGATAGTTTCACTCGCAACCGGTTTTCGGCTTTCTTCCTGGCAGCACACCCAAGCCTCCAGTCTTTTCAAATTTCATCATCATCTTCTTCAAACCATTCTTTAACGTGGGCGCTTTTCGCAATCCCTTTTAACGACGATATTCACGCAGTGCAGCTAAGTTATTGCTGCTATTCTCTAAAACAGTTTTACCAGTAAAACTCGATCTTTCTTCTGTAAAGGCATGATTAATGACAAAAGCACGCAGAATGATTTTAAGGCTTTGCAAGTCTCTTTATAGGTTTAATTAATTTGTTTAAGGAATATTTGAAAATTCCATCTGGTGGTTAAATTTTGAACTATTTTTTTTATTGTAAAAATCTTTTTCCTTATGGTCCATATAACGTATATACCAAGTTTCATCAAAATGATTGGCAGTACGGGTACTAGAGGGGTCTGAATAGGGTCACTTTAATTATAACCACCCTATATTAAAAGCAAATACTACTCAACAGATTTGGCGTTCCCAAAATGGAATTGACCGATCCTTTTGAAATTGCCATTTGGTAAATCGATGGTTTGCAAAAACTCAAATCTTTAATTTTTTGGACGTGAGCTCCAGAGGGCTCTTTCGTCTTCAACATGTTCTCTGCCTTCTTTGAACTGGGGTTCATTTATAACATTTCTTTCCGATATAGGAATGCTCACCAAATGCCTTCTACAACATTCTATACGTTTCCGCAAACAGAATTTAATGCAAGTTCTTTGCTCAATTAATTCAGGCATTTCAAAATCGCCGGAATTAGTTTTAGCGTCTCACAAAGCCAAGCGTGAGTCAAACACTAATGAATATTTTGATGCCAAATTTCAAGCAGATGTCAAGGACAGTTGCAGCAACCTAAAAAAATGAAAAAAATAACCCCCGGAAATTTTAAATTGAAAATTGGTCTTACTTTGTGGACACAGTAGTACATAAATTAAAACAAGAGGTCACAAACTGCCCGTCACTGATTTGTTTGAAATTTATTTGATGGTATGTGTAGGTTATGTCTAAGATTTTAACTGCTCAAAGTATTAGAACCCAACTGGAAATAATTTCCCCCTGAGAAAATAAAAAGTTTGAAGAAAGCTCTTATATATTTAATTACGCCCGTTCTCTACGGATGAGTGGCTCAGTCGGAAAATTCCTGTTTGGGGAGCCAGAGAGTTAAACGGAACAGAAATCTCCGTCCCAATTTCTTTAGTTTTATTCCCCTACACTGAATAGTAAGTAATGAAACAAAATGAAGTAGATTAATTAATATTTTTATTTTCTTTTATTTATCATAAATTAAATCTCTTTATTGACATACATTAAAAATTATGTATTTTTGAGAAGCATTGGACAGTTTTAAGGGTTCTGTATCAATTAAATGAATAACTTTGGAAACGAAATTTATTTTACTAATGGCAGAAAATGGAACGCAAGTTAATAGTAATATAAAGGTTATTAAATTTGTGATTCATGTTTGCATAGAGAATTTTCTTATATTTTAATATTATAAGGTGGAAAGATTAGTACAGAAATCAGGGTTATACTTGTCATAAAAACAGGAGAAACAGTAGGCTTTAAGACATCTAGAATTCTTTATGAATGCTGGGTTTTTACAAGTACAGAAATGTTTTTTGCTTCTTAATTATATAAAAGATCTTGAAAGAGGTTGCTTTGCTGGTTCTGTCAGAAAGAATTTCAATGTAAAAACTTCGATAATAAAATAAAAAAGAGTTTTATGTAATATTTCCAAAATTTGTAATGTAAATAAAAAAACGTTTTTTAAGTGTTTAAATAATTAACCAGCAAAAAAAAAAGAAAAGAGCAAGCAATTACGAAACTTTAAAGAAAATACATCAGTTTTTAATTTATTATGGGTTTTTTAACATTTCTCTGTTTCTAACATGTATATGATACCAAATGTGTACCATTAAAATCATCTGCATACGAAATAGTCCAAAACGTAATCCAAACACAAAACTACAAGTTGCAAAAAAAAAAAAAAAAAAAAAAAAAATAGGAGCTGCTTTTGACAGGCAAGATATTACAACTATAAAAGAAATAAACATAAACATTTTTTTACTATAACAACTTGTTCTTTTATGTATATATTTCTGGACAGACAATCATTCATAACAATTGGAACTAAATTGAAAACTATTTACGAATTTAAGTAAACAGACAAAGGAAAAAACCTCTGTCAAAATTTATTTTGCGTTTTTTTATTTAGCTTACTTTGTACTTTTTGTTCTTTTCGAAAGCAAGAGTTACAAAAGATAAAATACAAGAAGTGGTGGAATCAAATATGAACTTTAAATGTCGAATGACAAGTTTGGATCTCCAGTTGAAGAAAGTAAAGTGACAGAAGAAACATCCATTTACGGTGAAATTAACAATATACAAATATAATTCATAAATTTATTAGCTGATATATTGAACAAAATTTGTACTCTATTTTCCTGCAATTTTGAAAATAAAATTCATTCCCAATTTTAATAAATATTTAATTGAGGCAGTTCTTTCAAAAATGGCCATAAATTTTTTCAATTCCTGCCAGTGAAGAGATTTAATGTGTTACGAATGATAGAAAATCCGCATAAAAATACTTATTACCTTTTTGCTACATTACTTACAAGGTGTAGGGATTTGCAATGGGGGAAAAATCCAGAGAACAGAACTCTGTACCCCCCGTCTCTCCAAACAATGCATTTCTTGACTGACCATGTCAGCAACCATGTAATGTGTTATAAAGCAACCATGTAATGTGTATAAAACAACCATGTATGGGTAATTTAATATAAAAGCCTTTCAATATTTCGAAACTTGATTTTCCCCAAAATTACTGAGAAGTGTAGCCTACTACTTTGGGCCTAGGTATGACTTACATATACTACAAATTTCAAAAATATTGATGATAGATAGTTCGTGATTTCTTTTTGTAAGAACATAATATAATTTTTGTTTCCAAGATTATTTTTTTCTGCAGTCGAACTATTAATTTAAAACCATTAAGGTCATCAAAAATCCATTTTTTTTCATCACTGGAGTTCAGCTATAAATCATTAAAGGAAAAAAATTCTCCAGAACATTCAGTCATGCATGTTTCTGAAAAAGAAGGATTTCTATTTGATAAACCCACTCCATGTTCTTTTTTTGGAAGCATTTGCGCCTTAGCACAGATTCCAGTTTTATAACTCAAATTTACTCAATAATAAATCTTTAAAAAAAACACCTTTACGTCACTTAATGTTTTATTAATAATATTTTCTGGATGTACAATTACATTTAAAATTCATATATCTATTATTGCTAATGTTATGTAAATAAAACATTATATACGAGCATATATCATGCATATCATGGACTATCGATAACTTGATTTATAATACATTAAAAAAGTAAACAACATAATAAAAATTTATTTTCAGATGTTTTGATTTCCGTTCTGAAGATATGCAATAACTTTTTGTTTTAATTTATTAAAGTACATAGTTTTCTATCTATCTATCTATCTATCTATATATATATATGCATGTTCCAACATAATTTAATAGCCATAACATTCAGAAGTTATCGGTTTATTGTTATTTTTCTCTGGTGTGCAGTAAAAACGTGTGGAATAAATTCTTACTAATTTTTTTCTATTGAAACCACAAAACCTTGTTTTTATTTGTTTGATTGCTACTTCTTGCCTGGCGCAATCTGGAGGACTAACGATGTTTTGCGCTGCATTAAAATGTCCTCAAATCCTTGTTAGGTTTTTAAAAGATTGCATTAGACTTGAGTTTAAATTTATTAGGTGAGAACTTTTTCATAAAATGTTTTTTTTTTTGAATATCTTTTGAGTGTTTATTGATATTTTTTCTCAATTAACTTAACCAAAGTAAACAATGAACAATTTCATTAATGCCGGAGAAAACTTGATCGTATATGCTAGTAATTATATAAAATGGATTTCACAGTACTTTTGTCACAATCAATTTTAAAATTTGAAGATATTTTATTTCGTCACTTTTTAGTCAATTTTGGTTTGTCAGCATATTTCACACCTGCGGCAAGAATAATTTGTGTATCATTTAAAAATTCTCTTTTTGATGAAGATTCACTTTTAAAATGAAACGCTTATAAGCTTTTATCCAAAAGTAAATTATTAAATGTTTAACCATTTAATTTTTCCACAATTTTCATAGATTAAATAAATGTATTGCAATTATAAGCTATTGTTCTGTTTTATATTGGGTAATATATAATTATAAAATAGTAGTTTGCTATAATGTATCAGAAAAATTCTATCTTAACTGTAAACCTAAGAATAGATTCTAAGAGAAACAAATAAGCCATCGAAGTACTATTAAGCCCAACAACAGAATGACAGAAAAGCTGTGACGTTTATTTATTTATCTTTTGTGTTTGCTACTCGATATATTGAAGATCTATATAGACTGTCAGAGGTTTGATTTCCTTCCTATGTTAATTACATTATATTCGAGAGTAATATAAATTTAAAAGTGACTTGTTTAATTAATAATTAAGTTGAATTAATTGAGTAACAATTTTACTGTTGCAGAAAAAAGTGCTGTAAAAACTACCTAACTAACTAAACTAAAACTAAAAATAAAAGAAACGGTGCTACAAAAATCGAAATCATCCTATAATTTATTAGTTTTTAAACTGCAAAATCCATTGATTTTTTAACTTTTAAAAATCATTCAAGGTGGCCCCAATTAGAGAGCCACTTTCAGGTTCCTAAGAACAATTGAATTTTTTTATTTACAAGCATTATATATATACAAAACTCTTTGGTTAATACAATTTATCATTTTACAAAAAAAAAAAAAAATTAAAGATTTAAATTAGATTCACAAGTGTAGTTCACTCCATGGACGGAGATTTTCAGAGATCTCGAGTGAACGATGAATTTAAACACGTGGTCTGTGGCAGACTGTAATTATCACAGGTGTGAAACACGAAACCACAAAGGGTTCACTTTCAAAACAGGCGGAAAGTGTTAAGTCACTCCAGAGAAAAAAGAAAATCAACACTTCTGGTCGACTCATTGTAGCAGAACTCTCTCCTTCCTTCTCTCAAAACCTCCCTTTAAGAAAATCCGTCAAGAGGGGGGGGAGTCAGCTTCCCTCACTTCTCATTGGAGTAGACATTTTCTCAGTTCATGATCTATCACCAATCACGATGGAACAACTCATGGTGCAGTACGTATTCAATCTGTAATTGTTTCGACCTTGAAGGTCGCACAGACAAATTCTACTTTCAAGAATCCATTATCCATGACACTGATTATCTTCTGTCAGATTTGAGTGACAAGTTGTTCTCATTAGTGCAAAACACTAATTGCATGTAAATATAACTAACCACGATACTGCTTATGTGTTGACAAATTTGAGTGATGAGATGTTATTATATAGTTGTCAAAGAATATATATTCCTCTTTCCTGGAAATGAAATGCTGCAAACTCTTTCCGTGGGAAAAAGGCCGCAATGCAAATTTTTTGTGAATTGTAATTGATGCTTCCAGATATTAGTCATTGTTGCTTTGATTGGCTGTGATTACGTTTGATGAGAAAATTTCGGTATGTTTTCGACTTAAAGAACGGTATAGCATTGTACTCAGACATATCGATAAAAGATATGCTACATTCTGCCGTCAACAGTATCCTTTTTAGCACGAAAATGGTACAATATATGTACAAGGAAAACATGCATGTGAAAAACCATTTTTAAAAACTAAATTATCAAATGAAAGAAGCAAACTGGTAAAAATAATTTCTGAATTGCTAAAAGTCAACACGTGAGTTGTAAATATGTAAATAATTTAACCAATTAAAATGTCGTTACTAAATAAACTTTTCCATGGTAAAATATCCATTAAAAATAAAATTATGCACAATACTTAAAAATTTCTTTTTTTCTAATTTGTATGTTTATTTTTAGACTCCAAAATTTGCTACATCTCTACTTTTGTTCCTGGCGGCGAAATTATAAAAAATATTTTTCTTTATAAATTGATTCCCAATGGTTTTAATTAGTGTGTATACAAATGTCATTGCGTTTATCCTAACAAGCCTTTATAGTAGAGATTTAAACACTTAAAAATATTTCATCGATCTCATAAATAAAAATATTTTATCGAAAATGTTAAGCATTATCTGAAAATATCTGTTTTTAAAGTTCTTTTGAAATACTGAACCATTGTACTTCATAAATTGTGTCTTCGCAAATATTTAATTACTGTACTGTGTATTTTACATACATTTAATTACTGTATCTAGATATTGCCATTGAAAAATATGAAGTTTTGAGAGTAGCTATTGAGATAGAAAGCGTTCTAATTAGAGAATAAAATGGAAATTTCTATAAAAAATTAATTAGATACTCTTTACCAAATTACCAACATATTTTATATGAGAAAAGTTTAAAACAAATATATATTATACAGAACTGATGATTTGTTGTAAAAAATATTTCAGTCATTTCACGTAACAAAATTCGTTATCTAATGAAAAGTTTCATAACCAAATAAGACCTTACATTTCATCAAGTTATCGATATTATCTTAGAATTTGAAACAATGCAATATGATATCATTATGTCAACGTGTACAGCGTTCTCGAAAATCCACTCAAGAATTATGAATATTGGGGTTTTTACCCAGAACTCCAAATTGATGAATGAGATTGCGAAATATTGATAATATTTGTTCTCATTTAATATTTTAAGTAACAAGGACAATAGAATATTTATCGTTCTAATAATATCACTCTTAATATATCATTTAAGTTCAAGTTAGATTCACAGTAACGTTACAATTATAAGATGATGATTGCAGATTTCAGCTTGCCTGAAGGAAAGCAATTATATCTTATTAAAGCGATGAATAGATAAACATAAAACTTATATCGCGAATAGTAGTAGATTAATCATTTGTAGTTTTATTAAGCAACGTGGAATACAATGTGGTATGTGTCTTCAGTTATCTCAAAAAAAGTTTGTTCCAAAAAGTGCTTAAAATCATTTTGTTTACTAAAATCCAAACATTTATTAGTTTTTAGCAAATGAATACATAAAGCAGACAATAAATAGATAGCTAGGCATCAAATAATGCAAAATTTTATGTAAAAATAAAAAAATGAAATTAGGATGTTCATAATTATTAAATTAAAAAATATTTGGAAGAAGACAAATAATCTGTTTTTAAAATTCTTTTGAAGTACCCTATCCAATTTGTAAATGTACTTAGTAGATTGTTCTTTTCCTGTAATAAATTTAACTCCTGTAGTAAGATAATGGCATTAAATTAATATTAAATTTTTTGACATTGATTATTTAGATATAAAAGTGATTTTAATTAGAGAATAAAATTATTATAAAAAATATTTTATTAACATATGTTCATAATTTATGCAATTCTTATTCAGTATTGATTTAGCTTATCTGAGTATCACTCACATAAAAAGCTTAGATTGCTTTTTATCAAAATTTCACTGTTTAGTCAATGAGCATTCAATCATGGGAATCATGTTGTGAAGAGAGAAAAGGAAACTTATCGGCTAAAAGAAGCCCTTGCTTTAGATTTTTGAATATTTATTGTTGGAAGTAGTATGCTGCAATAACTCCCAGATCACATTTTCGAGGATTCTCTGGATTTCAAAGAATTGTTACTTATCGACAAGAAAAGCTCGCTGATATGGGTTTTCCTTTGGACACTTAGAAAGTTGACAAATGAGGAAGCGTGAAGACGTTGACGGATTTCCATGCTTGAGTTATTTTTTAGCTTATTACAGCGTCTTTCATTCCCATGGTCACAAAAGACCAGGAAATAAGCTTAAAAATTATTACTCCTTATGTTAAAAATGTAATAATTTATATTGCCTACGATAGTATTTCAAAAATTGTAAACTACAAGGAAGAATTTTTATTTAACTCTTACATACTGTACAATGATAATTTATATATTATAATATAAAAGCTTATATTAAATTATTTATATGCTGCTATACATATATGCTGTTATGTTAGCTGTTATAAGACATATGGTACAAAAATCTAACAAAGTTAAATTAATTTACACACGCACACACATACACTCTCTCTCTCTCTCTCCCCGCCCCCACATATATATATATATATACTATATAGTATATAATCTGTAAACATTTTGACAATATTTAATAGATCGTGATTATGTATGGATAATATATATATATATATATATATATATTATATATATATATATATATATATCCATACATAATGCGGATCTAACTGTTATTAGACATATGGTACAAATGCTAATGATGTTTATTCATTGAAATCATTAATTGTTAAACTGTAATTGAATTATTTAAGATTTTGTATGATTTTAGATTTTTAAGAAAATGTAAATCGTTTATATTCGGAAGTTATTAAAAGTATTGAAAAGCTGAAAAGGAATAATTGATTTTGCTTGTATTTCCTTCAACGTATATTCTCGATCTATTAAAAATTGTTAAAATGCTTTACAGATTAATTAAAGTTTAACAAATTAAGGAAACTGCCCAAAATTTTAAGATAATACAATAGTATTAATATGAAATAATGATTCGAAATAATTGGATTCTTTTAAATTAGTAAAAGAGCAGCATACTTTTTTAATGTATTTACCAAAATTTACCAATCTTTTAAATCTTTAATCTTGTTAAATTTACCAAATTTTAAATATATATGCTTCTTTTGAGGTGATATATTTCAAAAAGTAAATTTTATAATATTTTTGGTAGCAGATGACTTACTACTAATTAGAAAAATGTTTAAACTATGCATAATGTTTAATTGAATTCAGAGATGCGAGTTTCAATGGATGTTAAGTAGTGTTTATTTTAGAGGTTACAGTTATACTACAAATTTTATTTCAATTTGGTGATATTTTAAAATGTAGAATAAAATGCTTTGTGATTGTGAAATTTACTGCATCAAATAAATATTTTATTGTCGGAAATGAATTACAAATATCACGTTTTACTGGAATGCGAACTGATTCGTCTCAATTGGTGCTTGTTGTTTAACTTCCTAATATAAATACCGTAATATATATTCGCTAACTCCCTTCATATTAAGCCGAACAGGAATTATAAGACATTTCAACACCAAAGGGCTGACTTTCAATATTTGAAGTTTGCTTTATTAAAGTGCTTTAGTTATACTTTTAGTATGACTTTTATGAGTTAAGTTAACTTTCATTCACTAAATAGCTTCGACTGAAATGGGTTATAAGCAAACGTATAACAGCCAATATTATTTAGGCAATAAATGTGTGCCTAAGGCTTGAGTTTCTAAAAGACGAATGTTCGATTACGAATCATGCTGTGAGCTACAGTCACAGCTTTGAAAATGTAGACTTATAGAGAAATTATGAAAGAGCGTTGGATTGATTATGGAAGAGTATTGGACACCGATAGATTGCCTTTCAAATTCTCCAGGTTTTCTTCAATGTGTGATGCAGTTGTTCTTGAAAGTCTTCCGAATGACATTATTTATATACTCTTTTATGCAGTGTAGCTTATGAAGTCCTCACAGTTGCACCCTGGATAACGCTGAATCCTCTATAATTTTTCACATAAGTAGCGAATGAGAACCAAAATACCTGGCTACCGAATAAAATTAAAGTTTTATAAAAATATTAATACATATATTTGAGGATAATAATTAAATCACGTACAATTTTTGTTGTTTAATATATAGAATTTAATATGTATATATATTTGGTATCTATTTCAGCATTATTTGCAATGTAGTCTCTTAGAATAATTCATAAAAGAATAATAATAGATAGTTCAATAGAATAATTCCTAATAACCTGAAACAACTCATACATAATAATTCTAAACATTGAATGGGAATATTTTGAATACCATTACTCTAATAAGGTGTAAAATTGCATGAAATCTTGTAGATTATGATCACACTAGATTCTTTAGACATTATAAAGTTTGGATTTTAAGAGTTACTGAATCAATTTGTGGGCTGGAAACCCATTTGGTGAACAAGAATATTAGAATATATTTGTTAAAGAAATCATAATGATTGAGAGAATACTGAATGAATAGAATTTATTGCTGTAAAGAGTTCAGGGATTAAACCACGGCTTATTGAAAATTTGAATGCCACTCTGTTGAAAGGGAATTAAAAGATTTCACATTCAGCATGATCTATAAATTACGTTACATATTTATCATAATAAATATGCACTGTATTATTAAGTGTTTTATTAAAAACATGTTTTGGATGCACACGTTGAATGTTGTTAATTTAATAAGTATTTCATACTAACATAGCAATTTTGAATTTCTTTACAATATAAATAAAAATTTTTGAATATAAATATGAATTTTGAATATGTTAGATTATTTAATAAAAATGAAATGTTATAAAAATGATTTTTTAAATATTTTTTTTAATTTTTGAAATTGACAAAGAACAAGACGTTATAAAAAAAAAACACTTCAAAAATTGGTTAATTTCTTTTTGAATCTAATTAAAGTTATATAATATTTAATCATTTATTTTCAAGTTACGATTCGATTTGAATTTTTTTGAGGAAGTCAGAAAGCATTCCGTATTTTTGCAATAATAAGACTATCAGAATTAAATTGGAAAATACATTATAAAGCAATTAAATGGAGTTACTTAGCATTTACCAACAAAATACAATGAAGTCATTGCGAAATATCATGAAATCATTGCGAAAATTGCATGAATATTCTATGAAATCAAAGAATAATTTTTTATTTTATGCTTAGTTGTGTTTCATAATTTTATCTTGTAATTATGCAGCTTTCTTTAATATTTTTAAATTAAATTCTATAAATTTTCTAGTTTCATATTGTCCTTCAAAGTTGATGAATATAACTATATGTGAAAACGATTTTTGTTTGTATAAATGATCACCTTTAAATCTGAAATAAGGAATTCAAATTTGCTACAATGAAGAATTTTTAGGTTCATACCTAATTTTAATTATCCTCATCAGTAGCGCAACAGCCCCATGGTGGACAACGGCCGTCTGCCTACTGGCAGATTTCGAAACAAAAGATGCTTCTTTTTACGGGGTGGGGTTGTCAGCCCTCGCCCAAAGCTCGACAGCCATATTAGATCTGGACCTACGGTTTAAAGTGGATTCCGAATCATTACAAACATTCAAGGTACCACCGGACTCGAACCCGAAACTGTGTCACAGAGCGTCAGCCACTCGGCCATCAGGCTTATGAGCTCAGAAAATGAATCCTTTGGAAGACTTGAAAGCATCATTTGTAATGATCTCCCGTAAGAAAACATTAAAGCTAAGCTTAGAATAACTGCTAGAGAACTTAATGCTGATCTTGGAGTAAGCATAGCAATGATTTCGAGATACCTTACAGCGTTTAAAAAGTTTAAAAATTTGGAAAAGAAGTTCCACACGAGTTGACAGATGTTCAGAAATTCCGCATCATTGAATATTCGGCAAATAAATTGTTTCTTTTTGGATGATCATTACTTGTGAGGGAAAGTGAATACTGTATGATAATCGTAAAAGCTCAGCAAATTGGCAGGATGTAGATGAAAAATTTAAACATGAACCCAGACCAAGCTCCATTTAAAGAAGATAATGTTGACTTTTGGTAGAATCAAACGGGAGTTAACCATTTTAGATTCTAGTAATAGCCAAGTAATTAACGCGCATATTACTATCAACAAACTAATATTGTGCATCAGAATTTGCTGTCATCACAACCAGCATTGCTGAACCGAAAAGGGGCTATTCTTCTCCATGGTAACGCATTACCTCACGTTTTGCAAATCGCACTCCAAAAACTTAATTAGTAGAAATTCGAGATTCTGCTGCCTCATCCACCATATTCACCAAATTTGTCCCTCCTGACTACCCTTTTTTGAACATTTGGAATCGTTTTTAATCAATAAACGCTTTGTCAATCACTAAGCTGTCAAAACAGCCATAACTGAATTTATTAACTGTAAATCAAAGTTGTTCTTTGAAATTTACATAATGCTTTGTAATCTATGGCAGAAGTACTTTGATACAGGCGGAGAATATTTTGATTAAATGTGTTCAAACAATTTGTGTTTGTGACCTTCTAAAACTGTGTACTCAAAAATTCACTTCATATGGAGCAACCCAATCGAGGAAGCTAAGGAATGAAAGTAGCCAAGTTTGCATTGTTCTGATTACCCGCAAAACTCCGCAGCTCTGTCACACAAGTTATTCATCTCTTCCAGCTAGCAAGCTAATTCAGAAAATTTTATGCCAATTTAGATATTGAGTTGGCAAGAAAGTACGTTTGGAATTTTACATTGTACTTATATAGAGCGAAAACCGAAATTACCTTCTTGCCAATCTATTATTACGAAGAAATCATATAGAGGCTTCAACCTGTTTTTTATAATGGCTTTTATATTTGTCAGTTCTCTGTCTGTATCAAAATGTTCGGTTGTGATTAATAATGATTACCCTTGATATGTAATGCACGTATTGTCTTCATATTTTTGTGTCGTGACTTTGGAGGATGTGATATTTTTAAGAATTTTTGAATGTGCATCAAGAGTTTTCCATCTGGTACATTAAATAAAAGAGCAAAAGACGGAGCACCATGCTGTAAATATTACGAGTTCTTTGAACTAAAGATCCCCAACGGAAGTAAAATCCGTGAAAGATAAGACAGTACGTGACTGTATGGTATATATATATATATATATATATATAACATCATGATAGATACTGTCTCAAGTTCATATTTCATGGTTTATATATATATATATAAATGACACAAAATGTAGAACCTGTTTGATCTACAATGAAAAAAAAATGTTTATTCCAATAAAAAGTTTTAATAAGAATAAATAAATTGGCTGATTGCCTAATTTGAAGCTTATTGTAATTAAAAAAAAAAAAGAAAGAAAATACTATTGCGAAAATACTGAAATAAGAGCAATTAGGCAAAGCGAAGACGCTACCTCGTCTCTCAGTTCAAAAAAGACCGACCAAACCGTTGAACAAATATTTTTCTTGTTCACGGGCATGGGTGGTTGAAGGACCTCATACATTGATTGGTGGATGTTACAGCTTATAAATGGCGATGGAGAATAGAATTTATAATACATGCACAGCAAAGAAGAACTATAAGGATATTGAATTCAGCTAATTGAAGCTTAACAAAGTACTGCTTGGAAACTTAATTACAAAAGGCATTAGTGGAAGTCCAATTCCATCACAATTACTTAACGTGTAGCGAGTGTTCGTTAACAACAGTGGAAATTTTAACACCTATACTAAGACCAAATCACCAGGTTGCAATATTTGAATACATGTTACGAACAGTTTACTGAAAAATGTTTATCACTTACTTTAAAGCAATGAAAAAGTTGTTTTGATTTTAACATAAAAAATTAACAATTAATTATTAAATTAATTTAGTTGTAAATTAGCACAGTTTTTATTTTAACATTAAAACGGGGATTAAATTGATCTCAAACAGATCTAGAATTCGATGCATGATTAATGATTAGAAGTTGTATATTGTTTAATTAAGTATTTGCAAAAAATAGCTGGATTGCACACAAACACACATAAATTACTTGAATATATTATATATATTTCAAATTTAAGTAGGTAATTGCGGTACTTTTTCACTACTTCTATAATGTTACATCATTACTGAGTTACATAGTGCTAAATAACAACGTGATTTATTTTTACTATGTTTAAAACTAACAACCGATTAAATAACAGACTCATTTAAGCAACAGTGAGATTAAATTGATGGTAAAGTTAGTCTAAAAAATAACGATAATAACGATAACTAACTTTATAACAAACAGGAAATGAAAGACGTTTAAAAGAGTAGTTATTACAATTACAAATTTGAGAATATGCAAATCTTGTTTTTAATGGAGTAAATTGCGCGGTTTTGATAATAAGTGAAAACTTATCTCATCATTACTTATGTAAAAAGAGATTTAAAAATTTGACAATAACTGAAAGCTTCTTAACAGTGAATTTTATTCCATCAATATGACTTAGCCGAATGGGTATCTTGGAGGGCCATTGGTCATTTGGAAATTCTAGTTAAAAGAGTTTGTCTTGTTTTGTCTCGTAACTTTGAGATTTTTGCTGGCTAATGCTGCTTTATTGCAATTTATCCAAATGCTGTTAAAATACTAGAGATGAAAAAAAAATTGAAAATTGCATAGATTTTCGAGTTTTATGACTATATCACAAAACTCGAAAATCTCGATTCCATAATGATATGTCAAAAATAACTGACCCTGTTAAAGGCGTTGTTGATTGTCTATCCTCCACATGAGCAATTCTGCTGCTCACATAAAGGTTTCTTCTACAGAAAATACCTCAGTCCCTCCTAACTTACTTCATTGATTTCATTTCTCATAAGTGGGCGGCATTTCTTTTGGCCAAGAGAAACAATTCACAATACCTCTTAGTGAAAATAATTTTTATTCGAGAAATCATATTTTTATATTTTTATCATATGAGCGAATAAGGCATTTTTTGTTTACTGAACAATACAGCGAATGCATTTTAATTAAATTATTAATTAAACCTTGTTGCGGGTGTAATTTCCTTTTCTCATATCTTGTCATATCTTCCAACATCCGCTTTTTATTCAAAACGATAATAAGCCCTATTCGTTTTGTACAGTTTATTAAGATTATCTAAATGAACAATAACTAATATCGGAGACAATATAGCGAATTTTTCTAGTGAACGTATTTTTTCAAAATTATTTAACTTAACAGATTTTCTTTAATTAGCAATTTTTTAAATGGTTGGAAGTGCATTCGTTTTCTTTATTCACATCTATTTGAAAATTTTTTCTTTTTTGTTATCTAATCATATTTATTATTGAAATACTGATACTATTTCATCCTTTATTTGCTCTCTTGATTGAATTTCTTAAGATGATTAGTGGCAAAATAAAAACTGTTAAGTGAATTAAATTTCCAATATATTTTGCTAAACAAGGTCTCTTATTTAATATGAAAATATTTCGTTTAAGTTTTACCATTGAACTTTTCTAACTATGTAATAAATATTATCTGAAGTTGAAGATTGTTATCATATTTTTCGCATTTTAATGCTAAAAATACACGCACAAATTTAAAAATAAATCTTAACTTGTGCAGATTATAGACATGGTTTATTATAAATAAGGAAACATTTCAGCTCTTTATATGAATAAATTACATAAAAAAATTAAATAATTGATTGTATTTTATATGAGTAAATTATATAAAAATATAGGGGAAAAGTTAAGATTACAAATTAATTACTTCAGTGTGTTCTTTCAGAATCAATATTAAAGTTAACAGAATAAAAAAAGTATTGTGCCGTACATAGAAAATAAATATTTTTTTTAATAAAAAATGATACAATGTCCATGAGAATGAACCGTAGTATTCTTCCAATAGCCATTTTTTACAATATAATAAGCATTATTAAACTGTAATTACATTACTCTTATTATTGTGTTGCACATAGAAAATAAATATTTCTTTGATTAAAATGATACAATGTCCATAAAAATGAACCATTGCACTTGTCCAACAACCATTTTTTCCATTATAATAAGCATTATTAAACTGAAATTACATTACTCCTTACTAATAACTTTACTTACAAATTCGTGAATTTGTTAGATAATGAATTAATGAATTTAAAATTTTTATAAAGTCGATAAAAATTATTAAAGAGAGAAAACAATTTCTAACATAAATTTTTGTTTGCGTCAATGATTTCATTAAATATTAATTTTAGGAATTATTGTCATTTTTAGGATAAAGTCTAAATTAAATTTGTTCTGTGATGCAGAAGTTGGATGAATTATTATAGAAAGATAGTTAGAAGAAGTTGCAAATAAGTAACTTTATGTGATTTATGAAAGAGACACTTTATTTTAAAGTCTGAAAAGTAATCCAGACATAAAACGATGGAAAAAAAGAACCCTAACACATATCATACCAGGACAAATTTATTTTGTAAGAGGATTTAAGTGTGAAGCTTTTGGTGAAGAAGAAAAGAATTTAATGTCTACATTAGGGAAGCTAATTTAATAAAGTTAATACTTTGCTTGAAGTTAATGGTAAATTAGTTATTATTATAAGATCTTAAGTATAATGTAATATATTTATTTAAGAAATTCATGGAATATATAGAAGAATATGGAAGAACACAATAAGAAGATAATAATTTCCAAAACCTATTTAAAATCTAAATCAAAATTTAAAAATATTTAAGTTTTGCATTCTAACAGTAGAGATATAGGCGGTTTGTGATATGTTAAATCAATTACAAACGATTGTTTTAAAGACTTTAAAATTAAAATAAGATTTCTTTAAAAATTAGATTAAAAAGCATCCGTGTGAATTAATGTGAATGAGGAATTTTATGGGAGCAATGTTTTTAATATAAATATAATTATGAAGCAAATACTAAAAACCCGATCACTCAATAAACGAAGATAAGAGTTGGAAAGAGAATTAACTTATATTAATTGTTCTTAAATATGAGTAGAATAATTATTTCAAATGGAAATTTGATACCGTGATAATACAACTCTATTAGATAGTTTTTGCGTAATGTTTTTTTATCGTCCGATATTTTTCTTCCTAGCGCGCATGCTTATAGGAAACATTGTACATATTGCGCATGCGTGTCTGTAATACTGCACTACTGAGCTATTCCTATGAGCATGCGCGAAAAATATCGGACGATAAAAAAACGTTATGGAAAAACTCTCTATTATCATGATGTCTTTTTAACTGGGAAGAGAAATAGAAAGAGCATAAGTAAATAACGTGATTTAATTTTCTATACCAAGGAGTGCAATATATATCCACTAGATTAAAGTTAAATAAATTAGATGATTTTATGAGAAATGACAACAAAAGCAATAACAATAAAAATTCTATTTAATTAACTAAACAATTAGCTGTCAAAATTACTACTAGTTACTTGCTTTATTGATTATAAAAGGTTTTAATAAAAATAATCTTGATTATTCATTAGAAGCTGCATTTTTTTTCAAAAATAAAATGTACAGACATTGAAAAGATTTTTTTAGAACAATACAATAATAAATTTTAGCAGTTATAGGTAAGTTTAAGAAATAATTTTTGTTAAAATTTTTCAGACATTAGTGAAAATTTTCCAAAATTGAATTAAAAAGAAATTACTAAAAATTTTTTTTTTTCTTTTCGATTTCAGAAGGATCGTTTTACTTTATCAGTTATGAAATCTTAATTGTTTCTAAACAAAATATTTCTTAACAAAAATGTTTCTAAAACATTTTGGCAGGCCATTTCTGATATTATACATTTCCAAAGAAAAGAAAATGGTTCTCAAAAAACAGGGCCATTCATTACACTAAACTTTGGCTTTTAAGTGCTGATATTTTTACAAGGGGAAATTAAATGCTTATAATTTAATTACTGCTCCATTTTTAATACCTGTGTTGATTTATTGAATTTTTTCAAGTTTAATATTGTTAATAATTTATTTTAGAATAGTTAACTATTAGTTTACCTATTACAAATAAAAATTTATTTAATGAAACATCAAAATTTCAATGATTACTAATTTTATATAGAAAAAGGGGAATGAGACCTCATGGCACATATAGGCAATTAGCGATATTTTAAATTTCAAACGTTTTCACAGCAGAATGCAAATATATACTCTTGAAAAAGTAAATTATAAATACAGCATGAATAACAAATACAAATTTTTTAATGAGAAGTTAAATGGTGATATTTTTACAGAAAAAAATTAAATATTTATGAGTTAATTACTGTTCCAATTCTAATAAATTTATTAGTTTATTTGCAAAAGTAAAATAATGTTTCAGGTCTAAAAACTACTATTTTATAAACTGCAAGTAAAAATTAATTGAATAATAAAAAAAGAAGTTACAGTGATTTTTAATTTTTTATAGAAAGAAGAGTAAATAATTTTCAGTCGAAATTCACAGTAGAATGCAACCACACATGTTTAAAAACGTGGATCATAAATAAAAATTTTACAGGTAGAAATTAAACGATTTTGAGTTACTTGACTTTTCATTTTTAAAAACATGTATGAATTATATAATACGTACTAAATTTAAAGTGAAGGAATAAAAAAATGTATATCCAATCTTAAATAGAAGAGTAGGAATAAACAAACTTCAGAAAACAAAGTTGATAAATAGTTCTAGCTGTCAATAACATGAATTTTCAGTCGAAACAGGTCTAGCAATATGATTGGCAGAATTGAGGGATGAAACGGTAGCAGACTCGTTTTCTATAGTGCTAGTCCCGTTATAACTGATTCAATCTAGAATGTCCTA
Source organism: Caerostris extrusa (assembly GCA_021605095.1). Classification (NCBI taxonomy): domain Eukaryota; kingdom Metazoa; phylum Arthropoda; class Arachnida; order Araneae; family Araneidae; genus Caerostris; species Caerostris extrusa. Next base: position 23,772 of record BPLR01008447.1, on the reverse strand, counting down.
GAATTGATTGTTTTCAATACCCAGAAATACTTCTTCAAAAGTCAATAAGGCTTGTTCTATTTACAGTATTTTGCAAAAAGAAAGAAATAGTATTTGTTTCATATCCATGTTCTGGTAAAAGGCAAACAGCTACATTTTCTGATGATAAATTTAAAATTTTTCCTTTAACGAAATGATTTAAAAATTGAATTAATATGAACATATCAACTTTATTAAAAATATATTCTTGCAAACAAAATGCAGTGCCTTTTATTCCAGAATATAAGAATTTTATAGTTTTTGATAACGAGAAACGTCTTAGAGAAATAAATTCACGGATTAAAATTTATTCGCGAACCCTCCAGGCTAAGAATTTACATGCAACCAGGAGAAGTATTTTTTAAAATGACTGATGAAATATCAATTTAATATGATTATGGAGATTTCTGTTTCAGATTTTAACCTTTAAACAGAGTTGGATTCAACAATCTTTTGTTAATATTTTTTTTTTGTAAGACCTCTGTTGTTACTGAAATACATGAATTGAAATATTTAAAGCTGAATTAAATTTGTAAAAAATAAATAATATAAAGCTGTGCAATAAGTTGAATTAGATTAGAAATATATAATAACCTATACATTTTATTTTTATTGAATTGACTGAAAGGAACATAAGATATTTTAAATGAAAATTGTGATTACTACTTATTATAAATGCTAACATCTAATTCTTGAAAGCATTTAGACTAACGATTATTTAAGTAAACATTATAAATAGGAATTTGACGAGCTCATATCTACTTGCAAGCAATTGAATAGGCATAAGGCACTTCCGTAAAAATGTGGCAAAATATTTTTAAAGTTTTAGCTTATTTATTCGCATCACTAACATTGAGAGAAGATATCATTATTTAAATTTATTATTTCATGTAGAATGCGATAAACGTTACTCATAAATATTTGCGTAGTTTTAGAGCTATAACTGTTTGAAGTCAACTGATAATTTTATAGATACCATGAAAACCTCTATATTATTTTTTTGAAATGTGCAATTCTTATACTAGTACTGATTCTTAATAAAACTGCTTAAATTTTTTATAATTTGAAAATTTTCGTGGAATAAATGCTGACAGAATCCTGAGTGTATACTTTTTTTTTGTTGAATATGGCAGGGATGTATTTTATTTATGCATGCCACGAATAGATCACCAGTGGGTTATGATGAGTGGAAATTGACTTCAGTAAGATTTACAGATTTAACAGCCATGCATTTGGGGTATCGTATGGGCTAAACTTCAGAAAACTCATACCAGGCAGCCAGACTATCAATACGAGACGTTTTACACAAATACTCACAACGACTATAGTCACCTCGTTTTTGAAAGCAATGATTTCAGCATTAGGTTCAAATTTTAACCCTCCTTTGCGTTGATTGCGCATGTTACCATTGAGCCACGAGTCAGGTGTTACATGCGTTTTAGATTCGAATTAAATATCAAGTTAAACTATTAATTGGGCTTTTAATTTTTAATTCAGCGCCCAGATTCTTATTTTTTATTATCCATTAAATTTATTTTCTGAATTAATTTGGAAAGTTTGCCATAGCACAATTTCTAAGCTTCTGAAGTGTTGAATAACTTAAAATACATTTTTGATATTTTTTTTGGTCATCTGTCACTTAAGATAAAATTATTTCACCGTCAGAATATTACGCATTAATAAATTACTCACGTGTCTTTAACACAGATATTTACTACCATAATCTCGTGAAGAGAATATTCAACCACACTTATTATCAGCCAAATATGTTGTTTTGGTAATAAGATTATACACATTAATTATCTCCTTTACAGAGACTCATAAAATTTTCTGTTGCGAGATAAATTGTAAGACAAGTAACATGAAGCAAGTCGTTAACAAAATAGGTTCTGGAGGGGTAAATCATGGCTAAATGACTGTCTAGGATCATTGATTCAAAGAGTGCTGGAACGTTAAGCTGTTGTACAAACGAGCGTCTAGAGAGTTAGCTTTAGTTCTCAATTGTCAGTCATTACAGAAGTGAGATTTGGGGAGGTAAACAGTAAGTAACCGATTTGAAAAGGTAAGCCTTTAGACAAGTAAAATGTGATAGTAAATCCGTAGTTAAATATTTCAGCACAGAATGAGACTATGGCGCTCAGTAGTATATAGTAGGATGGTTAATAGCAAAATGTTTATTGGCATTTTTCTAATTAAGCAACAGCACTTAATTATAGTTTAGTTATCATAGTTAATAGTTTATGTTAATTCAAATAACTAGTAGTTGTTAAGTAGAGTAGTTTAGTTTGAAACCTCATCCTTTCAAATTTTTCATAATATATCAGTGTATTAGGTGTTATTTTTTAAAAATATTTTTCAATTGTAGTTTATATGTAAATTGTGATTGTTATATATATATATATATATATATATATATATATATACGATTAAATTCATATATGCTAGACGTTAAACGAATATACAAGAAATTATATGAAAAATTTCATGAAAAATCGAATTTTGATTTGATGTTTTTCATATAGAATTGCATGCATAATATATTCAGAAATACAATACTATCTAGCCTATAGCTTTAATTAATATTTGAAGGATTCATTCGTTTTTACAATTAACTTATTTTTGGCTATGTATAAGAATTTGAACCTTTAAATATATAATTTCAAAAAAAAAATTAGTAAGTAGATTTAGAAAATTTTATTTTATAAATAATTAAGAAGCAAAATAAATGAATTCAATGAAATAATTAAATAGACGTCAGAATTTTGTTCTAATCAGTTACAAATTAAATTGCTTCTGTAGAAGTAAAATATCATTTAAAGTAATGTGCATGAAAAATGCATGAATTATAATTTAAAATTTAAACATTTTATAAAACTGGCTTTCACAAAATCATTATATTATTTTACTGAATTTTTAAACTAAAGCACTGTAATAAGATCGGCATTCCATCGATCGTTAATGGATTAATTTGCGTCATTTATTTTTGAGAAACAAATATCAAATTAACAATCTTTTTTAGAAGAAAACAACGCCTAGCATGTAAACAACGTCCTAGAAGCTTAGTTTTAATAGAATTAAAAGAGTGTTAAGTATTCATAATTAACTGAAAATAAATCCCCTCGAATGCTCTGTTTATTTAAATACAGCTTTAAAGTATTTTTTCTAATATTTGACGTTACAATCTTCTTTGGATATTGCATGAATATTTGGCGAATTAAATCTTTCGAAGAGGCAACATTTTTAAAGAAAGAAAAAAAAAGCTCAAAAGCAAGAAAGATTTTTTTTTCCTATATAAAGAAATTTAAAAATAATTTTACATTCGTTTTTTTCGATTTACTTGAGAAAAAAGAAATGAAAAATCACCATGGTAATAATTTAATTTTACATAAAAAGAACTAGCTTCAATTTTATTAAATATTTGATGCTAGTATTAAAAGAAAAAAGAAAGAAATCAAAATGGTTGGAAACTATACATCTGAAAAATTAAATACTAAATTCTAGATCAAAAATAGCTTGACGTTGGCCTGACAACGTTTATATTGGAAAAGCGATTAAGATTGATTTACGGAATAAACGTTAGCAAAAAGACATGGATCAGAGTAAAATTTATTGAGCTGTGTCAGTTGTTAATCTCTTCGTTGTGATACATTTAAGTTGAACATTTAATTTCCTTTTAAATATCGAGAAAAGAATTCTGCTACATAATTAAAGATTATTACAAAATTGAAAATGCTATTAAAATGAAATATAAATAAGATTTAAATTTAAAAATTGTATACTCAAAAAATTTACACATTAAAATTTACTTCTTTTATTATACACTTCTTTTTATACTATATTATATTTTTTTACTATTTTTTATATTTTATTATGATATTTAAAGATGATTAGATAAGTATTAACTTTAAGTATCATAATAAATCATAACTTTAAGTACTTTAATGATGAGATATTGTACGATTAAATGTAATACATCAGTTATTAATCTCTAACAGAATCTAAAAAACCTGAACCTTACTAGATATAGTTTCTTACTGCTCACATGATTTTATACTAAAGAATCTGTAATGTTAATTATTGTTGTAAGGATCGAGCCAAATTGAAGAAAATGCGAGATATAGCTCCATTCTCCCTACGACATTTTAAATTTAATAAATATTACTCGAAGCACATTTTCTAGCACCTTGCCAACTGTAATCGTTCTAATAAATACAGCAGGACAAGACTCATGTGACATTTAAGTATATTTATAACTAACTAGAAAGTATAACTACAATTAGAGAAAATAACTAGTATTTATATTTGAGTACTGCTTTAACTATTTGGTTTTTTATGCTTGATGGACATGCACATGAGGTTATGATTATTTTTAAGCGATGTCTTTTCACATTTTGACAGACAAAGTTTGAAAATTCTATTGATTTCTTAGTAGAGTAATGAGGGTTAAAAAGAGTTTTTAATTATGATGCTTTATTAACATACAGAATAATAATGTTTCATTTGATAAATAATAAATAAATTTAATTCAACTAAATTAATTTTTTGAAATTATGTTCAGAAAAATAAATTTTTTAAAAATAGCTTATTTATTATTAGAAAACATAAGATGATCCTCTTTTAAGTTACTTCCAACGAATATTCTCACCATGCATTATTAAATCCTTCATGATAAATTAGATACGAGATTTCAAGCGATGAGAAATGAGTTATTTAGGTTGCCCACACCAGATGTGGCATTGTAATAAGAGTCTTTAATCACTTCAGCACTGGACTTCTGCAAACACGCAAGCCAAATGAATTGAAACACTAGCGCATAACCATATTTTAATAACTCTGAAGAAGATTATACATAAAATTGAAAATATTTAAGGGAATACAGTTGGACAGTATTGCATATACAGTTGGAGAGTATTGAATATACAGTTGGACAGTATTGAATATACAGTTGGACAGAATTGAACAGTTGGACAGAATTGAACAGTTGGACAGTATACTGAAACTTCATAAAGCTTAAAATTATAATATTAAAATTTAAATAAAAAAAAAGGAAACAGAGTTGCTGAAAATAATAGAAGGCAAAAGTTACAGTGAAAATCAAAATAAGTTTTTTTTTTTTATCTAGAGTGCGCATGTCTATTTTGAGAGGAGTTTCATGGATGAACCATCTATTAATCAAATATACAAAGTTTTGAAAGATTGGTTAGGGTTGTATGCCACAAAAGCGAGATTTGGGTTTTGCAATAAGGTATCATTTAATAACCCAGAGTTTTGCTTACAAAACAATATTACATTATGTCATTCATAGCTTTTGCATTTAGGGACTTATAGGCCCTTTAACAATTTTAAGGTTGGAATAGGAAGAGATTTTTTTCGGGCAGTCTTCCATATTTGTATGATACTAGGAAATAACTGAAAAACACTTAAGCAAAAATTAAATTTAACAAAGAAATTGCTGTTTATCAAGGGAAGTTACGTTATGACATTCTTTTTCCTGTAACTAAGATCTTATTAAACCCTAAAGGTTAAGCAAATAAATGTGGAAAAGTAAGTTTTCTTAGCAGAAGAACCTATTAAAAATTGATTCTAAAATATGTCTTTCCTAAGAGTCAAACAATGATCTTTGATATATAAAGCAGCTCTAACAGTTACAAAGCATGCTATGCAAAGTAAAAATCGATTAATGCAAGATTGAAAATGGTTGTCTATTTTTTAATATATATTTATAAACTGTAAAAGTATTTCTATTTTGAAGAAGAAAACTTAAAAAAAATTATTAAACTGATTAAAATATCTAAACATATTGTAAACGCACCACCTGTAATAAACCCGGAAACAAACACGAGCGGACAAACCAGAGTTCACAAACCATATCCATTACAAAGACTCAAATAACCCTATTTCTTCCTGAGAAAACAGTTGCTTAGTTATATTTTTATTCTCTGATCTATTCTTAAGTACGAACATTTTTTCTGGAAATATATAATGTACAGCAATATTAATTACTAAAATCTTAACAACAAGCATTGAAACATTTATAGAGATAGTATTTAAAAACCAAACAATTTCTGAGAATCAAGAATAACTCCATGGCATACATCTACATATTCTGAAATTCTTCTTTAAAAGATTATTGAAGTTTTTCAGTAAACTTAATAGCATCGACAGTGAAAAAACAGCATGACGGTATATTCTTATTTGCTCTGGAATTCTTATTTAAAAGACTACCTTAGTACTTCAATAACCGTTGACTATAACCAATAAACGTCGTTGTTATTTGGAAAGTGATAGTACTCCAAATAACAAGAAATCCAAATCTTTTTTAATCAGTAACTTCAAAACGGATCACATTCTTATTTGTTCTATATAAACAAGTTGAAGATGTCCTATTGAATCTTTATACACTTTCCCAGAATTTTCTTATCTCTTCATAATTACTTTTTCGTTTCGTTTATTTTTCAAGTTTTTCGTAGTTCGCTATTTCAACTTTTCTTTTGTATTCATGCCATTCAGAATTTGTAATAACTACAATTAAACTTAATCACCTATTCAGTTAAATATAAAAACTTATTTGCTGAAATTAAAAACAACAATAAACAATAAACCAATTAAATTCATTTTCTAAGCAAAATTACCCTATGTTCTTGAATTTTTGATTCCCATATAACTGTGAACGAAATTTCTAAAAATTTTTATTATTATTACCTATTAAAATAAAAACTTTTACTGAAATCAACTAAATTTCAAATACGATTACAGTTTTTTCTAATTTTGAAAAATAAATTTAACACATAAATATTTTATGAATCATATTTAGTAAAATTAATCAGATAAAAAGAGAATCATACAATTTAAAAAAGTTTAATTAAAATGTCTATAAAGATCTCTAAAGATTATACCGTTAGAAAATTGAGCCTCCTGCGAATTTCATTAATCAAATCCATTCTCTAAGCAGTCACTAACTTCAAAATTTAAGATCAAGAAGGGGAAAAAGTGTTTTTTTGATCGCCATGAAGTTCGTAAAAAGTTTTTGAACACATTAGTGCCAAGTATTTAAGATTTATTTCTTAATATCTGATAAGTTATTCTACACAGACATATCTCGCTTTATATATAGAGAGAGATGTATGCATATAATGTTTCATTATATATATTATTATTTCTGATGTTATGTATTAGTACAATTTAAAAAAAAAAAATATAAATGTGGAATTTGTTTATTGATTTTTGACCATATATATAAAATTGGATGAGAGCATTTAGACGTAATGTGAAAGGAGTGGCATTGTTGAATTCCTGTTATTATGTACATAGACTACTCTTTCCTATAAATTGGGAACTCCTACTCAACTATTAATTGAAATACCAACAATGGTGATTATGGCATGAAGTTTGCAATGACCCACTTCTTCTGTATTTGGATTCACCAGATGTATTCGAGCTGATATTGTGTGATAAATCAATTCGACATTCGTCTGTAACCTGGCAATAATTTTAAATACATCTTGAGTGATTATAGTTCCATGATGGAGAGAAATGCATCGGCGTTCTCAATAAATATAACAGAAAAGAAATTTAATGGAGTTATCTCCTAAGAAATTTTTTATTTTGAACTAATTGTTCATTTATTTTTTTGATACATAAACCTATCAGGTGCTTTATTCGTAGCCCAACGCTAGCGTGAGCAGCAAGTGTTGGAATTTTAATCCATCGACATTGCAGTTGCTGCCTTCAGAAACAAGGAAACTCGATGGGGATTGTGATAGTTATTGTAGTTATATTGTGTAAATTGAAGGGTGGATTTTTTTCTGTGTTTTATCGAATACAAAATAAGAAATTAGGCTGTTTACTACTGAAAATTTCAGAGGGTAATATATTTTCTTCATCGCCACTCGATGTAGTTTGAGATAGTTGTAGATATGCAAATAGCCTGGTGGACTTTTTCTGGGTTTTATCCAATACAACACAAGAAATTGGGCTGTTTACCATTAAAAGATCTCCCAGAAGGCAACATATTTCCTTCATCACCCATAAGTGGCTTGTCCATGCTATATATGGGAATAGAACACAATGCCCATTGATGTAAGAACAAGGCAAGGAAAAAAAAAAAAACTTTGCGGCTAAATGTTAAATGCATTAACTGGAAAACTGCTCGCTGTTTAAACTGAATAGTTATATTAATTGACAATAATAATCGAATATTGCGGATGAGAGTGAAACGAATCTATAGGTGAAAAATCTTGCTCGGATGAATTTACGAATGTAATATGATTGACTTATCAATATACGTCGACAATAATCTTAATGATTATACATTTTCAAAGAATATGAATTCTATATAGTGATGAAAGTGTTAAGTCTCATATAAATAGCCAAACGTCCAAATTTTCCAGTTTGCATTCATTCAAAATATCTACAATAATTGTAATTCAATCTAAAATTACTGTAATTATTCTAAAATTATTGTATTGTATATTAATCTAAATTATTGTAAAGTTATTGTATTTTTATTATAAATGTTGGTATTAAGACAAGATATATTTATATGGCAAAACATTTATCAAAGTTCAATATGTTAGGTCTTTTACTAAATTGTAGTATATGATAGTTTTCAGCTTGAATAATGCTCATAAGACTTCTATATATTGTTAATATTGTAAATTGTTCTCAATATTTTGTAGTTTTGACGACAAAAAGAAATACGATCTTCTAAGATAATTTAGAAAATTATTTAAGGTATTGATTTAAAAGAAATCGAAGTTATTTCTAGTGGAATAATCTGTCAAGGCTACTGCTAGAAGTAGTCGAAAGAGAATTTTAATCAACAAGCAAATGAACAGTTATGAGTCGTTTTTATCATTTTTTAACGTTGGAGGGATTGGTTTGTTGCTCTATGATCATTTTTGCAATCTTTGGGATAATTAGACAGGGACCTACAGTTTAAAGTGGATTCTGAACCATTAACAAATATCCATGACACCGCCAGGATTCGAAACTGAAGTCAGTGGTACCAACGGCCAGAGCGCTAGCAAATTGGCCACCAGGCCGCTTAAAGTTGGAGGGAGTTTAAAGAGTTGGAATTTTGCTCAGAAAAGTAAAGCGAGAGATGCGAGCAAAACTTCTGAAGATGGCGAAAGTTGTGTTAGGCAAACAAATAAAAATCAATAATTTATGAGAATTAAAAAACAAGAATTTTTTTTAACAGTTTACAAAGAGTGGAAATTCAACATAAGAGAAATATTAAATCAGCGACAAGACAAAGTGAAATTAAATCTGCAAAAAGACAAGTTGTTGTTACGATAAAATTTGGAAGAAAATATATGATTAGTGCAACAACTGAATTTGGAAATCCTAGGTCAGAAAACACAAGTAATCGGGCAAAACAGGTGTCATTACAATCTTTGTTCACAATGCACAGATAGATTATTTTTGAAGACATTAAGATACCTTTAACATTAAGTTACCTTAAAATCATTCTTTTATGATAGTTGTATTCCAGTAATATTCCATTTATTATGGGATTTATGTATGAAGATCTTATAACTTTATGTGGCAATTTTCTTGCTAAGTCTTTTACAAGAATATTATCTTTTCAAGAATGAAGTTGACGACAGCATACCAAACAGATCTCATAAAATGTCATTGCATTTACAGAATTTTATGGGAAGTTTTGGTCTTGGTTTAATTTTTCCCTCATATTTAAAAACTTTTTTTTTTTCTTATAACAAATTTAAAGCTTACTTTTAAAATAGAGATTAATAAAATATCGAATACTTAAAGGATTTAATAAGTTTTTTTTTTTTGGAAATGTTTCTTTAATTGAAATAATTGTAAGTGACTTTTTCATGCCCTTTTAAGCACCATCTTCTGAAATAACCACTAAGGTTTGTATTAAGCTTACTTCATCTTGAATTCGTAGCTTTCTATGTTGCATATTCAGTGAAGCCCTCATAAATGTATTGAAAAGAAATACTTTTATTAATGCTTGTAATATGAGTTTTCTTAAAATATTCACGTCTACGCTTTGAAAAACAACTGCTGAACTTTATATCAAGAGTATATTTTATTTAATAACAAATGAATATTTTAAAAATAAAATATTGTTGAATAAATAAATTGCATAAATTATTTGTAAAGTAATACGTTTTATAGATATATGTTCTTTGCTAGCAACAATAATAATAAATAGGCTTTTATAGTAATTGTGTATTAAATGAATCTTTCTAACATTTATTCAAATCATATTATTTATCGCTAGTACATTTTATAGTTTGTTGTTTTCTAGCCAACAATGGCTTACGAATTCAGTTACCTTTAAACTTAAAGCTTATTCCAACAAAAATGTCAATTGTTCAAAGAATGTGAAGAAATCAATTTCTAACAATTTGCATTTTATCATGCATTTTTATCCAAAGCCTTTTCATGCCGATTGAGAATAAAGCATATATCAAAAACTAATATTTATTCAAAACTACAACATTGTTTTCTCTCTTCAAAGTGTTTTTGAATCTATAATGTGCGGCTTTAAATGTATGCATATTACATTTTCTGAATCATCCTCTTTACAAAATGCTCTGTTTCCTCATAATTCAACCATCCCTGTTTTGCAATCGTTTCTCAGCAGATTACTGTAAAGATATTGTTTCTTATCCGCAAAAATTTATTTTCATCACAGTTAAAACGTATTTGTGTTCGACTGAAATATTTGAAATAAAGAAAATTCGTTGTTTGAGAGATACTTTTTTTTTTTTTTCGATTCATTTAGGATTACTTGAGTTAGATGGGAAATAAATAAAAATAAAAATGGAGTAGTGGATATAACCTTTATCCTAACGTTGAAACATTGGAAATATGAGTAAGATGCATATTGAATTAAATCTCACGGAAGGAAATACTCCAAAAGGCTAAAATTTTTATTATTTGCTGTTTTCGCCAGTGTATAGATAGCAACATCTATTTCTTATGAAATAGATGTTACTATCTATGCACTATATATATGCTATATATATGTTTGTAATAAGAAAATAAGACGAAATGTTAAAAAGATCTTGAATTTTGATTAACTAAAAAAGTAGGCGGTTATACACTTGGCATTCAAAATTCATAAAATCGAAAATGATTACCAGAGCTTTATAAAACCACCTTTATTATTATTTTAAAATTTATTAACTGCAATGCGATTGTTTTTACATTTTTTAGTAAGAAGTGGTTAAAGTGACCTAACATAATAAATCTTCAAAAGCTTAAAAAATGCCAAATAGCACAAAAAATTATTCTATCTGGTTTGTTATAATTTAGAGAATTCCAAATATTTTGAATTATGGAAAAGATTAAATCATTATATATATGGAAAGTTCCTACTTTGAAGTGGAATAAAAGATATTAAAAATTCTAATCAAAACAGATAAAAACGCAGATAATATTTTCGGCCGAAGTCAAGGAAAAAAATGCAATTAGAAAATTCTAAATATTGATCCTAACAAAAATTATTATATGAAAAATGTTAGAAGAATTTTTCTTATATATTAAAGAATGATAATATGTATGAATGCATTTTAAAGTAAATGTTTTGCTAAATTACTTGAATAGAAAATGTTATTAAAAAGAATTTTACAATAAAATAAATCTACTTTGTTTAATTTTCGAAGAGTAAAAAAATAAATAAATAAAAAATAGCTTTGATTTCGCGAAGTCATAACAAGTCTGTTTGCTATTTAATATTAATAAAATATTTGGTAAAATTAAATATTAATCTTTTGAACTTCTTTCACTTTTTTCTTTTTGACGTCATATACCCCGCTGCTTTCTTTATGATTGTTAAAAAAACTCAATTATTGTATGGTTGTGTAAAATTGCTTTTGATATAGCTGACAATCAAACGAAGATTTATTTGATTACTCGTAATAAAACTTATACATAAAATACTTCGAATGTGTGCGATAAAAAAATCTAGTTATTATTATTTAGTATTGTGCATCATTGGTAAGTAAGTATAAATTTTACGGCAATGAATACTTACATATAACATTTAACTAATTAACGGTTACTATTCAGCTATTAATTAACAGTTACTATTCGATTGCTTATTAATAATTTGAATGTTTTTATTTGAGATGATTGCGTTTTATAAGAAATAACATAGAAATATACAGTTTATACAGATCTTAGATAACATAGAAATATACAGTTTATACAGTTTTCTTAGATCATAATACAAAATGGTTCAATTTACACATTGTGATAGAAACTGTTTAAACTCGTTTGTTTTCTTTATGAGACCCAAATTAATTATATTTTTAAATCATTTGTAAGCTATTAAATAAACTTGCGATGCAAAAAATAACATAATCATATTTAATAAAATTAAAAATTGGCGATGTAGTGCAAAGGATATTATAATGAGTTAATAGTAATAAAATTAATACCTTTATAAATGAATCTTTATAAACCTTTGTAACTGCTATAAACTTGATAAACATGATTTCCCAACACTTATAAAATGATCTTGAATATATAGAAAAAAATAATGAATTGAGCGAAAAGGTTTAAAAATTTATTGATACGAAAATATGTCGTCCCTTCTTTAAAGGCCCATAACACAGTTAAAAGATACAGGATAATAATATCGAAATCAAATCTCGTGAAAAACATTAATTTTTGTATCAGTTTAAAATTAAAATATTAAAAATTTTAATGTTGTATCGCGGGACTACTTAGATGTCCCCACTTTTCATTCATTTGCATTCTCTCGTTATCAATGTATCACGTTTTAATATATGGTAATATAAAAGAAGGGAATCACCTTCAAATGGCTGATAATTGTTTTGAAATTATATTAGGTTAAATAACTATAAAACAGTTGCTTGAAGCATTACAACTTTCCTCTTAGAGAATATTTTCATTCGGTTTCTTGAGAAGAAAGTCTTGCAACCTTTTTAAAAACACTTTTCAGTATGCTCAGTTTGAATTAGGATACTATATACACAAATATTACAAAAATAAAAAAAAGCAAAAAAAAAAAAAAAAATTATTTTTTATGTAGTGTGTTTCGCAGGTGAAAAAATGACAACAAGCAATGCTAAAAGAAGTTAAACTTATTCCCAGATTTTTGTACTTGTAATAAAAGTTTTACGTAATAACATAAATAAACGAAGTAAAACTGATAGCAAGTATTTCGGCATTCTTAAAAACTTGTTTAGTCAGATCGTTATGGCGATTCTGAAGCAGATGGAAAGATTGCAAGCACAGAGAAACGAACAGATGGAAGTTTGATAGCAAGAAGTAACAGCATCACTTATTTTAAGGAACCATATAATTCTTAGAATATCTTGCTGAGTCATTTTCAATTGCTTTTTAGCATAATAATTTCTACTAATGAACACATAATAATTAAACATAATTGCGTTATGCTTATATATTGCCTAATTCCAGATTTCCTTTTGTGAAAATAAGTTTTTTCATGACAAAGCATTTTTATTAATATAATTCAGATGGCTAATACGAAAAGGCGTGCTCAAGAAATCGGAATTTTTACAAATGAAAAATAAGTGAAATTTAAACGACAGGAAGAAGGTGCTGTTATATGCAAATGATTAGCTTTTCAGCGTATTCAGACAAAGTAGGCGCCGGTAGCGACACCTACAATGTGCTTAAATGAGGAAATTGTTCAGCCGGTTTCTCATACACAAATTGCATTTGAACGTTGTTGCCTGGTGAAAAGTTGTGATGCCTCGTGTAAGAAGCAGAAATGCGTACCAGCAAATTTCTGACTTTGATAAAGGTCAAATTGTAGCGCACCGGGATTGTGATCAATAACGAACCTGTCTGCACGAAGGGCGAGACGTCATTTTTTCAGATGAATCCAGGTTCTGTTTACACCATCAAGTTGGTCGCATCCGTGTTTAGCGGCATCATGGTGAACGCACATTATAAGCTTGCATTCATCATCGTCATACTGGCCCATCACCTAGCTTGATGGTATGGGGTGCTATTGGATACACGTCTCGGTCACCTCTTGTCGCATTGACGGCACTTTGAACAGTGCACGTTACATTTCTGGTGTTTTTGGACCCGTGTCTCTACCCTTTATTCGAGTCCTGCGAAATTCTAAGTTTCAGCAGGATAATACATCACCGCATGTTGCCGGTATTGTACGGATCTTCCTTGATACGGAAAATGGTCGACTGTTGCCTCGGCTCCAGATCTCTCGCCAATAGAAAACGTCTGGTTCATGGTTGCAGAGCGACTGACTCGTCACCATATGCCAGTCACTACGGTCGATGAGCTGTGGCATCGTGTAGAAGCTGCATGTCCCTCTGTACCTGTACATGCCATCCAATCTCTGTTTGACTCAATACCAGGCGTATAAGTTCTGTTATTACTGCCAGAGGTGGTTGTTCTGGGTACTGATTTCTCAGGATCTATGCACCAAAAATTGCTTGAAAACTTAATCACTTCTTATTTCCAGTATAATATATTTGTCCAATAAATATCATTTTGTTATCTGCCTTTTTTTCCTGGTGTAGCGATTTTAATGGCTAGTAGTGTATTTCGTAACAGTTTTAATACAAAATTCTGTTACAATTCACAATAACATTTCAGTATTAACTCCTTGTTGCTTTTTGACGCGACATTTTTTCGAATAAATATGGCATTTAGTTTCTAGTTTGGATTTATCCTTTTATTAATTCAGTCCTCTCAAATTAACTTTTAAAAATCTTTAATTATAATCTTTAATAAAAATCTTTAATCTTTAATAATTTAATCTTTCTTTAATGATAATGAGTCATAGTATTCCCTTTCATTAAATAAATCTTTAATGAAAGGGAAAACTATGCATGGCTTTTTTGGGACGTTATGATCATTATAACATGAATTTATACTATGATCATTATAACATTATTTATACCATAATTCTTGATCTTTAGTACAATCTCTTAATTAGAGCAATTATGATAATTTCGATTTAACGAATGAAATAGTCAAAATATTTGTAATAAAATAAAATAAATAAAGTAAATCAGTATCAAATCTCATGTTGAATTTATCACACTCAAAAACTACAACAATTACTAGTACGTCTGCAAATGAGCAAGAGTACGTCATTCAATTTAAAATTGTTATGGCCAGTGGACACAAAAGTCAAATCATAAAAACCTGTAGTTCAAATCCAAGGTAATCATAAAATAGTTTTAAAAACAGACTCAGAGAATGAACTTGTTTTGAAGACAAATTAGCATTTGATGTAACTGAAAATTCCCAATTAAAATTTGGCTTTTAGGAAATGCAACATTTAGGTACTTAGTCTAAGCAAAAACATACGTTTTTTTTGTAGGATACCGACAACCTTATGTTCCACTGATATATACTTGTCCACTGACAGGTGAAGAGGGGAGGAAATTGCCTTTCGGAAGGACTTTTAAGGATAACAGCCTCATTGAAAACTCCGAACAGGAAACTAATATCAATGCGAGATAATTTACAAACATTATTGCTTCTAATAGCAGGGAATTGCAACGAGTGCCACCAGCGAATTAGAACCTAATCCCTCCTGCTCTCTAGCTGCTCACGATACTATTTGGAATTTTAGCAAAAATAATTTTGAAAAATCATTTGATATATCATCTTAAAAGAAAAGTCGTAAGTCCTGTTTTTAAAGAATTTTAATCAATTTAGAAATTTCATTTCGAAGATCAAAACTGGATTATTACGAAAACATTCTAAACTTTTGTTATGTAAGTTTAATTGTTTTCAAATGAGTCAAAGAAACATTTCTCTGCAAAAATTGTAAAAATTATTTTTGTAAAAAATTAAGACACTTTTACTCAAAAAAAAAAAATTATTTTTCATCTTAAATTACCTAAATTCAAATATTTTATTATAAGGCTTCATTACGTAATATATAAAATAAGAAGTTTTCATCAAAATTTTAGTTGTACGAAAAAAAAAAAAATCTATATTTAATTATTTTATTCATAAATCAATTTTAGTTGAAGAATTCTCACCCCAGAGGAAATAGAAATGATTAAAAATGTTTGTTTTGAAGTTACAACATAAAAAAACTTACAAAAGTATCATAATTGTTTGAAGAATGTTTTATAGAAATTAAATCTTCATACATGTAAAATGAAATAAATAAAATATATTCGTTACAAGTAGAATATTGATTCATTTAATGTGGCCGAATGATACTGAAAAAGAGATTTCAAAATAAAATAATGAAAGAATAAGTATATATATTATTTTTTTGTGATGCTCTGCATTTTAGTTTGTTTTGATGAAAGAGTATTTTTTTCCCAGACTGATTATTCTGCAGATGAACACATTTTTTGAAATTTTTATGCAGGTATGATTATAAAAATCTATTATATGTATTTTAAGTATTGTTATTAATACATATAAAATATCTGAAAAAGAAATTATTATTAACAGGCTTTACTTCTTTTAGATTACTAGAAATCGCCTATTTTGAATAAATATACCGAACATTCATTAGGCACAAAGAATGTTATTTTAAGATATCTTGTTCTTTCTTCAATGCGTTAAATATAATTACTACTATTAAAAGGGAACTATAATATCTATAATTTTGCGATTATTATCCTATTAAAAGGGAACTATTTGCTTAGGATGAGACATATTGTAAAAGTTACTGCATTTAGTTAAATTTAAAATTACTGACAAACAGATACTAGCAGGTACTAAAGTCTTTGCAATTTTTATTTCATACCAAAATTAGTTTATTATATAGCTATGTATAGTTATAGTTTATTATATAAATATCTATCTATATATATATCAGGATATTTTCAAATTAGCAAATATTTTTTGATAAACAGTTATCAATACAAATGAATAACGAATTTTTTTTCTGGAAGGATATTTAAAAAAGTCTTTAAACAAAAACTTTAAAACTTTTAAAAGTTTAATGTCTCGTTCTACATCCTTTATGGTTAAATTTAACTGCGTACGATAAAATGTCAAAAACCTCTTTTAATACAGATAGCAATGCAATGGACAGTTATTATTATTTATATTTTTCCGTTACATTTTCGATTATATTAGAATGATAAAAATTGAATTTCTTTTGTAACCATAATTTGTTTTCCTTTCATAACTGTATACTTTAATGTTGTTTTATCCAAGATAAACTATGTAACACTGGAATTCATTTTGTTTGTAAAAATTATTTTATCTATTAATGAGTATACGAAACCGTTTTAGGAAATTTTTCCATTTTGAATAAGAAAGTCTTATAAGTTTTTGATTTGATTAATTCTGCTATACTTTTACATGCAGAAAGATGTTTTATTTAATCAGATGTATAGTAAGAAAATTATTTAATATCATTTGGAAAATTTCTTCTTCTTTCACATCAGCGAATATCTGATTAAATAGAATTTCATAGAAATAAAAAAAAAAAAAATTTCAGTGAAGAACAATCTATGAACATATGAATTTTTGTTCGTGAAAAATTTAAACTATTTGGTTTAAGTTGAATTAGATTTGAATTATTAAAAACAAATTTATAATTTATAAAGGACAACGGAAAATGAAAATTGAAAATTTCACAAGGTGAAATGAAAGAAAAGGAAAAAATTTAATTTTCATAGAAGAACAATGCTTGTGTCATCCTAGCACTATTACAATTTACAATCTTTTAAGACAGATTCTAAGATGGGAAGAGCTTGTTAAAAATAAAACCTTAGTACTCTTAGATAAATTAATCAAAAAAATTTGTTTTTATATAAATCCATTAAAATTAAAACATTTAAATTTAGACATTAACTTTTGAATTTTTTAGAACATTTTATACTACTTAAATAGAATTTTTTTTGTTTTTTGTGAACCCAAATTTGATCTAATGACTTACTTATTTAATCAATGTATTTCGGTTAAATAAAATAAATATGAATGCAGAAATTTTTTATTTTTTAATTAAAATATTTGTTTTAAGTAAATAAAATGAGAATTTCAAGCTTAAAAACCTTTATTTGAAATTAGATTTTCTGGATGTTTAATTTAATATCTGAAAATGTCATCCTGATTGCTTAAAATTATTATTATTTATTGTGAATATTGTTTTATGGAAGGTACAACAGTACAAAACTTGACTTTGCTTTTAATTTATTGGATGAAGTTTGGTTGAAAATTAAATTTTTCCAATACGAACAGCAATTAAATTTATTTTTAATTTTTTAAATTCACGAAAAATTATGAACTTTTTTTTTTTTTGTCTCTGGCTGTTTTTAAATTACTTGAAATTTACTATGCATGTAATTTTCGGGCCTTTTTTGCTTTGTTAAAAAAGCAAGAATGAAGTTTTTAATCTTCTAGTCATATAACTCTCTTTTTCTATGGGAACTTAATGAATATAATTTTAACTCTACTTGCTTATTTTTTTCATGTGTGAAATGTTTTTTATCTAATGAACTTTGGGTATTCTAATACTCCTTTTGTTATTTGAAATTATTGATCTTATCAGTAAGTAAGTAAAGAAACCTGTAGAACGATAAAATAGATTAATAAATACTTATTGATTAAAACTTATTGCTAAAAAATGTTACTTGGCATAATGGCTGCTATATTCGTTAATGGTGATTGTTATATATATTAATGGGGACTGTTATGCATGCTAATGATGACTGTTATGCATGTTAATGCTGAATGTTATTTATATATGATTGTTGTGTTTATGTTGTTTGACTTGAGGGTTAACATATTATTAAATGACGGATATTCATAAAAATTATTTGGTGATAAGAATGTTTGAATCAAATCTTATAGTTTAATTTCTAACAATTTAATTTT
This sequence comes from Caerostris extrusa, assembly GCA_021605095.1. Classification (NCBI taxonomy): domain Eukaryota; kingdom Metazoa; phylum Arthropoda; class Arachnida; order Araneae; family Araneidae; genus Caerostris; species Caerostris extrusa. The sequence goes on along the minus strand of BPLR01008447.1, from coordinate 4,947 downwards.
TTAATTAATATTTATTAAGATGCTTTTTATGTTATTTAAAAAGTAATTATCAGAACATTTTTTAACAACAAGGAGTTTTAATAATTTATTTTCAGTATAATGATAAAGATATTGAAGTTTTAAAATAAACCGCTGTTTCCTGCCAATATTTTATCCTTGTTTGAAAGAGGCAAAATAAATTTTGACTCACGTTAAGACGCGTGCATTTTTTTTTATAGGAAATGAATGACTTTGAAAAGTATGAAAAGGATAATTTTGTAACATGAGGAAATCTGTGTAGCGCATGTATGTTTTGTTCGTAAACAAGCTGGAAGTTACTACTATATTTTTAATCACGTGATATGAAAGGGAAAAATAACTCTTTTTCTCCTTTATTTGTATTACACACATAAAGATTATGAATAAGCTTATAACTTTACAGCTTAAAATTTGATCTCAAATGAACATCAGAATTTTTTTGTTCTTTCTCTCTTGAAAAATGTTCGTCTTTGTCTTTAAATTTTAAATTAATCATAAACATAATTTTTCACATAAAGGCGAAAAAGACTTTTTGGAAGACTTTTATTATTCTACACAGAATGTTAGAATAATAAAATCTAATCTAATACCAACAAAAATGATGACTGTGCTTATTGAAGTAGAATTATAAATATTTTTAGAAATATAACTAATGAAAACTCAGAAAAATGAGAATGCAAAAAGCCTGTATAATTTTAATTTGGAAATAAATTATCAATAAAAAGAAAAAAAGGTAAAATTTGATAATAAATTTATCTTGTATTAAATATATAAATACAACACAACATCTGTAAGCACTCAAATTAAAAAATCTTTTTCTAAATTTATTTTACGAAATGCATGCAAAACTTGGGAAAAAAAAACTACACATTTATAAAAATTTGGATGGTATTAGGTTTAAAACTGAAATTTACAAAGAAGTATAAATTTAAAAAGGATTTGTGATATATTTCCAACGAAAAAACTCTTTTGAGCATGAAAAATATAGCTTTGCTAAAATTACTTTTGACTTAAAGCCCTTGTAGATATTTACTTGTAGATTAGGGTTTTACTTTGTTAAAAAAAGGTTTTTTTGAAATTTTATCCTGGTTCCAGAACCTATTTTTATATTTTGGATAGATCAGTTTTAAATTTTACGGTTAACTATGTTAAAGATTGCAATTAAACAATTTGTAAACCATGCAGGAAACATTTTTAATAACGACTTCACAAATAGTTCGAAGTTTTTGTAGTAAATAAAACAGTATTATTCAAAATTATAAATGTTAAATTGGAAACTCTAAACCGTTTAAAATGTCATTTTGATTCAAAATTTAACAATTTAAGTTATTTAAGGTATATTTATTATATGAAAAAGTCAGGTAAAAAGTAAGATAGCTTATTCTTGCAAAAAAAAAAAAAATGTTTAACCAATTATTTCTTAAAAGGTTGAAGTTTTAAAAATTGATTTGTGTGTCAATATAATTTTTATTGATTCAAAGTAAGAGATATTTGTGCATGAACATTCTCAAATTTTGTACAATAAGTCATTAGGCTTATATTGAATTCTCACAATATTAACTTTCAAGATTGTCAGCAAGAACGAGAAATTGCATCACAAATAATTAGAATTGTTGCAACAAAAGAAAAGGGGAGCCATGGAAATGTTTAAGAATCTACCGTAACTAAATCATTGATTAGTATCAATGATAATATTATCAGCAAATTAGTATCATGCAATCACTGATTAGTATTATCAATCAAATTAAATCATTGATATAATTTGATATTATATATAAATTAGCTATGAGATTATTTAATTAATAAGTTACCACTGCTATCTGCCATAGCTTTTACCTCTCATAATAAATCCAATGTATAGTGGAATCGAATTCACTTCTCACAAAATATAATTGAATTTGTGAAGAGATATTTTTCATTCCTAAATTCAAAAATAGCTTCATAATATCATTATAATACGCTATTATATCTCTATTTAATTCTTAGACCGGTAGTACCGGTATTAAGAGCTCGACTTTGATATAAGATAAAATTTTTTTTTATTATCAGTTTTGATTAAATATAGAGCAAATGTTTCAATGAAGCTAAAAGATTCTATTCAGATTAAAAAAAATTCTTTTGAAAAAAAAATTTGTAGTTTAGATTAAAATTTTTTATATATTCCCACTATAGTATGTATAACTTTTTTATATTATTTTATTTCTGGGCTTTATGCATGTGTAATTTTTCAGATTTGAATAATTGCATTCACTGCCTGAGAAATTGCTAATTTACAAAATGATATTTCCAGCTGATTTTTAGTTCTTTGAAGTTAACAGGCATGATTACAGGCATGATTTACAGATATTGCATGATTACAGGCATGATTTACAATATTAATTTTTAAAATACTGTATTGAATACTTCTCGTAAAATTGTTTTATTTATAAAGAATAAAATGCAATTAAAAAAAAAAGTTTTTGCATTTCTGAATAAAGCAAAAAAAAAAAAAAAAAAACCAAAAAAACAAATATTCATTAGCTTTACGATTCCCTTTTCAAGGTAAACTCCATTGGATTTCATAACAATTTAAATAATGTAAAGCTGTTTTTAAAAAAATATTATTTTTAACATAGTTTAGAATTTTTTTAAATAATTGCAACGTGTTCAGTATTCCTCTTTTAACTAGCACTAATCATGAAGAAGCTTCGCCCAGATTGAGATTAGATAAAGTCCCAATCTTAATAACTATGCGAATGAACACTGCCTGGTATCTTAAATCCCTGACCACTTAGCATTGCAGGAAAAACTTGAGGAAGTACATTTTTGCCTTTAATTTTCTCTATGTTATTTATATTTTATTTTTCTATAAAATTAGGTATCACTTAAAAATACACTCAATTTCATCAATGGAAAAATTAACTAATTTCAAGAAGATTTCTTTTTGCCAGCTATTTTTAGTTTTTATAAAATGTCTGTTCAATGCAAGTTATTAATAAATTTTGAATTAAATTAGCTAAATCTGGTTTTTTTAACACCATTTAATCAGTTAAAGATTATTTTAAAAAGCTTAAAAATTCATGTAGTTATTTGAGAATATTGCTTTTCTTAAAGTCACATATTCCTTTTTAACAAGCACTAAACACAGTATTTCTTCTTTGTGATATGAGTCGAAATATTCCTTTTTAAAAGTAAAAAACATTACAGTTCGGTGGTTAAAATTCAATTATTTCTCACTATAATCATATAAAAACTTTATTAGAAATATTCTTATGAGTTTGGTGTTTGGAAAATAATCATAAAAACAGTAAATAGGCGAAAAGATATTGAATGAAAAAAACTACGAAAGAAATTTAATGAGTTTTATGGACATAATTTACTAGAATTATAAATGATTTGTATTGATAACATTTTAATAAATTTTGAAAAAAAAATTTAATATTATTAGTATTATATAATACTTATCAATAATAATAAATTTAAAACTCTATCTATGATGAAGTCAGTTTTCATTCATTGTTAGTATAAACAAAAACGCAGATAAATTTTATTACACTATTAAATTTTTATTACATTATTTCAATATGTATAAATAAAAAATATGTTTAGGGAATTACCTTCCTTAAGAAAATAGGAAGTATTTTGATGTAGAATAAAAAATTATTTCTGTTTGAAATGACTTATTACCCAGTTTTACAGCATAAACTTTTTGACATATTAGTTAATTAGATACTTCATAGCTTTTGTATTGACAGCATTCTATTGAGCTTACAAATACTACTGAAGATAACTACCTGAAATACTACTGAATACGAAAATGAAAGATTCTTTTTTATTGATGGAAAGCCTCAATTTCCTTTTAAATAAAAGATTCAATTATAATGAATTTTGTACATACAATCATTACTTAAAACTTCAGTTTGAATCCTGCAAATTCTTTCACATAAAAACTAATTTTATTTGAAAGCTTAAAGAATATGAACAAAACTACAAAATATCGGTGGAAAACAAATAACTTAAAGAATATTAACGATATAATTTCCAGCAAAATTACATTACACTAAAATATTTAATAAAATTATGTAAAAATAAGTAATTAAGTACTACGGACAAAGAAAATTATGGGATGTTATTATGCTGAGCAACATTTTTACATAATATATAAAGTTGTAGGAGGGCATTTTAAGTGATGGGATGAATCCTTTAATTTAAATTCTAATAGCATAAAAGCTGTCGTCTATGTGCATAACAAGGCATAGAAAATTTTAACATATATCCCTTTTTCAATTCTACTATTAGTTCACACTCTCCTATATATATCTTGTTTAAAATTTTCAATCGTTATTAAAATAATTTTTATTCATCCAATCAAGTTAAATACATTTTTGAACTTGTAGTGGATATTTACTTACGATGTTAATATAGTTTTTTCAAATATTAATTCATTAATTAAATTTAAATTAATTAATTTTTAGTTTTTAGATTTAAGTTGCATGTATCTAATAATAGATGGCGCCAGATGTAAGAGGAAAATTTCAACTTTATTTGTAAGGACTTTTCTGCAATATAATGAAAAAAGTAGGAATTGATTAAAAATTTTTATATATTACTTGTTTCCTAAGATAATAGCAATCCAGATTTACCACAACTACACTAGCCATCAAACTGCTATTGTACAAGATTGGTTTGTAGAATAGGAAGTAAACGTATCACATCAATCTTGCTCGGAAATTGAGATCTTAATATTACTGAAAAATCTAATACCTGTTTGAACTGACCTTTGAAAATAGCCAACAACATTCTTCAATTTGTATTTATTGGTCAAATTCATTCTCTTCTATTTTATTCTCTTCCAGATTGACAGAAAGCTAAATAACCCAGAACTGTGATTTGCGGTTTTGTCGATCTAATACCATATTAGGCAATAAATCAATACTAGCCAATACGTAG